>VWZP01002387.1:238496-286831 GCA_013396995.1 Dicaeum eximium | reverse complement strand
CGCCTCCTCTCTTTGGCCGCTGCTCTCGTGTTTCCGAACCTGGTCTCAGTCCCGCGGCTTGTCGGGGGCCCTCTCCGGCGCAGGGCTCCTTCGGGGTGGGCTCGAGTGGGTTCGAGGCGTCGGGTCAGGCTGTGGTTCCTGCAGGACTAACGTCTCCGGTCCGGAGCTGGCCTGGAATAAGTGATGGGCACTTGTTTGATTGAGGAACACTAACAGGACTTACTTAGCTTAGGGTCTGCCCTCTTTTTTTTTTTTTTTTTTTTTTTCATTAAAAAGGTCCTGACCATGNCTTTCCTCACCCCTTCCCCCCCGAAATCTCTTTGGATTTATTTATACCAAATTAAGGCGGTGGAAAAAGTCCTAGATGAAAAATGGTTGCCAACTCTCTCTCCTGACTTCCTCAGTCCTTCGGACGAAGGTGCCGCTCAAGTCCGATGGGAGCAGTGTCGGTGTATCCATGCTGTTCACAAAGGTAAAGGACAGGGAGGAGATGAATGACAAGCATTAGGGTGTGATTTATTAGAGAAAGACGGGGAGCGGGGGGAACAGGAGGGAAGGTAGAGGACAAAAGCCGTTAGGAAGCTGAAGTGAGAAGACAGAGGTGGAACCAGAGGGACCAAGTTTCTTCCTCTCACTTCTTTTCCTACGTTCTTTTTAAATAGCTCCACAGCGGGAACCGTCCCAAAAAACTGCTTCCTATGGAAATATGTGAAAAGTTTTCATTATCACAAAAATGTTGGAATGTCTAAATTTAATTTTCTTGGGAATATCTCTGTGAAACAAGCTCACACCTTCATGATTTCAGTTGTCTGTGAATGTTAAAAGCTGCCTAAATCCCCCCTTTCTTCTTTTTTTTTTCTTTTTTTATTTTTTCGCTATCCTTATGTGCTCCAGGTTTGGGTTGGTTTTCTGTGTGTTTCATTTTTTAATTGTTGTTTGCTTGGTTGGTTGGTTTTTTGTTCGGTTGGGTTTTTTTGAAGTTTCAAGGCAAAATAACTTGGGGGAGACCCTGTAGGCAACTTGTGTTCTCAAAGCGTGGGGGGGTTGGGGTAGCTGCAATCTTTTTACTGTTAAGAACTGCTGCAACTCTTTATCTTTTCAAAGAAAGTTTTTGCATGCTAGGTCAGGTTTGGTGTGTTGTACCATTTGGTCTAAAACGAATCACTCTCAGGGCTGGGAGTCGTGTTTCAATTTGGCGGCCAGGGCTGTGCGCCGTGCAGGCTGTTACTCTCGTGTGAGGATGGGCTCTACAGCAGTCCTAAAATAATATTTCTGGCAATTTCAGCCGTGGTCTGAAGCAATACTCTGTGTGCACAGGCGTAAGTGAAGCTCTGCCCTGCAGCTTGCTATTACTGGCTATAGGCGTGCCGCATGTTTTTCCTTAACTGATATGGGCTCCAACTTACAAAGCAACTTGATAGGCCTGTGTTTTACTGTTGTTTTTATTAAATATTAACCACACAAAATTAAATGCTGTTTTGCTCCAGAATAGATTGACGCTGTCTCATCCTGTGCAGTTGTACATGAACGGTGGTAGATTTCCTTTTTGTGCGGCAAATAACGAAGGAAGTGTTATTTAGGAACACTGGGAAGCACTGCTGCATGATCAGTGTGGTGCTGTCTTTATCACTCCCTATTACAGATTGCAGTAGCTAGACCCTTGGCTGCTATAAACCTTGTTCTGAGAACTTAGCAGTAGCCGTGCTGGTTGAAGAGAGGAAAACATTGGCTGGTGTCTGCTTTCTCTTCCTTTGCTCTTCAAAACAAATATTGAGGGTCGAAAGGTTAAACAGCTTTTGAGACGAAACACATGGAAAATGCAAAATTAAAGTAATGCTACACTGCATACCCACCTTTAATATGTGAACTCCACGTGTGAGTAACAGACAATCTTATCACTGTGAGCAAAATTACTTTATGGTCATGTGGTTTTCATCAGTAGCTCTGGGAGATTGTAACTAAAATATGATTCCTGCTTTGCTTAAAAATGGGGAAAAAAATCCGTCTTTAACTTGGTCTTATAGTGTCACACAGTTAAACTACCTGGGGAAGCCAGGAGAGGTTGTTGAAGAAACTGTTTTGCTCTGCTTTGTACTTACGTGGGATTCACTTTGATATCACTGTGATGAGCCCTTAATAACACATTAATGGATAGTTAGCTCTTTCTCAGTGGCTTCTCCAAATAGAGCTTGCTTTGTCTCATGTTCATAGGTTTAAATCAAAAGGCAAGTAATTCTTCTGAGCAGTTTATTCCTTTGGGAGACCACCACCATCTTTCCCTTGAATACCCAGTAGTTAGAGCACTCTCAGAGGTGAATTGCCTTCTCCAGATGTCAGAAGAGCTGGCTTTGAGCACCTCTAGGTGGTGACCTGCCAGCACTTACTGAGCACTGTTGCTGTATATCTGGCTTTTTTTTCATCGTATGGGTGCAGCCCTTTTGCCATCAGGGCTGAGTGGGGAACTCTTCACAGGCTGTTACTACTGGCCTTGGTGATGCTCAAGGATATGTGGAAGAATTTGAGAGTGGTAACAGGTACTGTGTGGCAGTTGTCCTTTTAGCTGTTGCTTCCCTCACAAAATTAGAATTTGCTACATAAATGCAATTTCCTCCCTTTCAGAAAGAAAAGTGCAATTGTAATTTAAGGGACACTTAAATTCAGCTTAAATCCATCTAAATGGGAGATTTGAAGAGCAGCTGCTACACATAATGCCAGGGGAAAGATGCATACCACTGTTTTACTGAAAGAAGGATAGAGCAATCAATATATGATCACTCCACCATCTTTAGTTAGTGGATTAGTTCTTTATATGTTGTGCATTTCATTGCTTCATCTTTCACAATGGGCTGTATTATTTTTTCTCTCAGTTTAGTAGGGTGAAAAGAAAACCAACTTTTGAGAAAATAACATGTGTCTTTTCTTTTTCCATTTTCCTGTGTCCTTTTCTTTAAGATTGCTTTCAATTTAGGTATGGTCCTCATTTGTTGCCTTGGGAGTTTTGATAATTTGAAGGGAGAGCGCTGCTCTCCAGAAATGCTTGGTCGTGAGGGACTTGAGTAATGGCTTCAGCTGGCAGTGGTTATGTAGCATCTGATGTGTTTTTGACTTTTCTCTTCCAGGTGTCACAAGGTGATACTGTAGAGATGTGGCACTCCTCAGCAGTGCTGCACTGGGGCTGAACTTACACACTTCGTGTTTTCCCCCATGTGTTTTTCTTCACAGCTAAAGCAGAAGCTTAAGGCTTCCTCCATGGCCCATAAATGTCAATGGCAAAATCTGTTATGGCACTGAATAACTTTGGATCAGGTGCGAGGCTGATGTGTTGCTTTGACAGAAATACAAAATTATTCCCAGGGCAGAAGAAAGTTCTGTCAAGGAATGAGAGCTGCTGCTCTACTTACATGTCAGGGAACTTGAATTTTGGTTTTCTTCATTTCTATTTCAAGCTTAGTTTCTTTAAAACGTCTAGAAGCATTGCCTGTGCATTCTTGCACTTTCATTGATGTACTGGTACATATGACAGTGAACATCTGAATGTCTGGTACCTTGGTTTGGTTTTTGTTGAAAGTAGAGGAGATTTCTGAGAAGTGCCTGTCTTTGTGTACCCAGACTTCTCCTTCTCTCTTCCATTGGTGTTCCTTAACTGCCTGACACTCTTTCCATACTCCCAAGCTGATTAACAGCACACCTGGCTTGCAAAACCTAATTGTTTGGCTGAAGGTTGCACTCTAGGATCAGTTTTCATTTTTTAATGACTGGTGTCTCTAATTGTTAAAATACTGTTTCTATTTGTGCAACATTGAGCACCAGAAAAGAAAAGAGCCTATGTGCTGGTGCTGGTTTAGATAGTATATGTGTGTCCCCATCTCACATGACAACTCCATGACCCTGGCATTTCTCTTACAAGCTCTTGACAAGGAACTTGGAGGTGGTCAAGGCATTGTATTTCTCTACAGAGGAACAATAGCCTTGCTTGGATTTGTGCAAAGTGTCCAGAATTTCCCGATAGGCACAGCCTGGAATAGTTTGCTGACCATTATTTTTTCAGTCCTGTACCGATTTCCTACTGGATCTGGGTCCTTCTTGACCCAGATGTTGTAATCAATTAGGTTAGTGCACATAAAAGGAGAGCACTGGTGCATTTACCCCAGAAGTAAAGAAGTATTTCTTCTTAAAAAGAAAGTGAACCTTCTCCCTTTGCTTCTATCAGGCAAAAACAGCCACAGACGTGTGGGGTTGCTGTGGTTCAAGGGGTCTGGGTAAGGCATGCCTGCCCTGCCAGCAGCACAGCAGAGAAGGGGAACTGCATCCCTCCTCCTCAAGCCGCCCTCAGGATAAATAGTCTGGACAGGGCTCTGGCCTGGGGTGTGTGCAGAGTGTTTTGCTTTCCAAGGGCCTTGAAGATTTGTGCTGGTGGATGTTGTGATGGATAATGGCCTGTCTGCTGGGGAAGCAGGAGCAGAGCAGTGTGCCTTGCTGTTTCCCACTCAGGCATTGCAATGTGGTCTGTGCTGAAGTGATGGTAGGCGGTGTGGATCAGTGGCACAAGAAATGCCTCCAGTTGCGAAAGTGGGGAGGCTGGATCTCTTTTAGAAGGAAACATATTTTGGGAATACAGATACTGTATTGCAGAGAACCGTATGTAGACTTCTGTGCCAACTGAATTATCTTTACTTTTTGATTTCTTTAACTTGAGAGGTGTTGGAACTGCCTTTTTTTTTTTTTTTGGCTTCCATGTGATATACTCTAGATAAAATTCTGAGGTCCTCTCATTTT
Source organism: Dicaeum eximium (assembly GCA_013396995.1). Classification (NCBI taxonomy): domain Eukaryota; kingdom Metazoa; phylum Chordata; class Aves; order Passeriformes; family Dicaeidae; genus Dicaeum; species Dicaeum eximium. Next base: position 282,055 of record VWZP01002387.1, on the reverse strand, counting down.
CTTTTTAAAAATACAAAGGTGATAAATATGAGAGCCCAATATCATCTTTCTGGTTTTGCTTCTGACTGTGACTAAGAGGCAAACACCTCCTGAAGTGGATTTTTGAAACTGCTGAAAAAAAAGTCTGTGAGTTTGATAGTCATATATAATAATTCTCAGTACGGTGTAGGCCATATTACAGACCGTTCTGGCTTTTCTGTAGGAATTTACATGCCACAGTGACCTTTGGAGTAGGATGGATTTCACGGGCACTTAATGCAGTACATCCACGTCTTTGCCGGCTAGAAAATGTATTGCATATTGCAGTGCTTGCAGGAGCAAGCCTGAAAGCATTGGATTGACATCAAAGGCAAGATCTTCCTGTACAGAATGCTGGAGATTGTAAGAGGGGTAAAAATCTGGCAAAGGAAATGCATACTCTTTTTCATTGCAAGCCCCTTTCCTTCCCTCCTCCCCATCTTTTTAGGGTGTGTATAGCAGATATGAAATGGTGCTGGTACATTATTTATGGGAGCAGAAGTTTTTCTTAGAAATCTTTTTGCCATTTGAGAATAATTGTTTTCACCCTGGGTGGAAAAATATAGCTATAGTAGTATCCATTTTTTATTGAGAAGAAGTTAGCTACAGCAATAAATTGGATTGGATGTTTACAGTATAGAGAAATTTGTATCTTCTTTGAGTAAGTGGGTGATTATTTAATAGCAGTGAGCTGAATGTAAACTCTAGCAAAGACTTACTGGAATCCAAGCAGTCAAGAGAAATGCTGTACAGGTCACACCTGTTTTTAAGGTGATAATATTTCAGGTTGGTGTTTGTAAGAAGGGGGAAAGACTGATAAACTCTCAAGCTTTCATAGCTACATAGCTTTCAAGTGTGGCAAGTGTTGTTTTGTCTGCTGCGAAGGGGTTGTGATAAAGGGACTGTAACTGCTGGATTTCTCTAAACGTTTAGTCTTTGATAATGTTTAGTCTCTGTTTTTGACCTGTTATGGTCATCAGATCTGCCAGACAATGTCCTGAAGCCTTGAGCTGCTGCTGGTGACAGAGCAAAGGAACTGGGGTGGCATTGCCTAGCTGCAATGTGTAAAGGACAGCACGCCTTGCCGAGACAGGATGTGGGTGTCCACAGCCAGGGTGTTTGTGCAGAAAGAAGCTCAAGTTTGTTTGCTGCTCAGTTCTGAATCAGCTTTGCTGGCATCGAGTGAGGTGGAAGGGCTGAAGGAGGGGCTGAAGGCTCTGGGGATGCCACCAGAGCAACAGTCAGTGTCCCTTCAGCTCACAACACAGAAGCCCAGTGGCTGGTGAGCACCCCTATCCTCCTGCTGCTTTGGATCAAGGAGAAACAAATGGTCAGAGTGGCACCAGCTGCTGCCAGTTGGATGGCTGGTGTCAGGAGACCTCAGTGGAGGACTGCTGGTTGGTACCTCCAGCCAATGGCAGTGTCAGGGAAAAGTCACCTTGCCCTTAGATGTTGCCTTGCGCTGGGAGGGACTGTGGTGGTTATTATGGTGGTCAGTATTTTTCTGGTTTGTGTGCCTGTATTAGGTGCTCACTGACACTCTTGGTGGGATGTGTTTTCTTGTGGTTACTGTGTTTTTTGCAATCTCTCTCTGCTCACTTGTGTCCTGGAGCTTCAAGGTTTCATGGTTGTGTTACTAACCATTTTCGCAGTTACTTGTAACTGAATATGAAGCAGCAAAGGGTGGCAGTGTGTATGTGTGCTTGATTTTCTGTCCGGACTCTTCTGAGCTCTTTCGTTGATACTCCAGCTAATAGAAGTAAGTGGTGCACTTTTGTGCATAATCGAGTTGTTGTTTCAATGCCTGTTGTGACAGGTGTGTTTTCAGTGACTATCTGTAGAGACTGGATCAGAAGTTTTACAAGAGATGTACAGTCCTCTTGTGAATTGCAGTGGAAAGTGTTTCATGTGGTAGTGAAGCTGTAATTTACAATGTAAAGAGGAAATTTGGCTCTACCTTGCCTAAGGTTGTGCTTATAAGAGTAAACTTTGTAGCACATTTCTGTAGTTACATGCTGACTTTGAATATATGAAACTAATTATTAAAGTGAAAAAGCATTTGGAAAATTGGTAGGGGAGTGTTAGAAAGAGAAGTATGAATTCAGACTGATAATGATAAGCTTGTCAATCCCAAAGGAGAGTAAAGTGCAGTAAAGGCTGTATTACTACTGTGTGGCATGTCACTGACTATTGCACTTGGAAGTGCAATAGTCAGTGCAAATATGTACACAGCCCTGCTGAAGTGTTGTGTGTTATGTTGGCAAATTATTCATTATATTATATGAACGTTCATTATATTATATGAATGTTCCCTGCATCCATCTGAGAATGTCTCCAGGCATTTCTGTCTTGTCAGGATGGACCAGCCAACTAGTAAGATTATGTTGTCCTGTAAGGCACAGTGACACTGGGATGTACTAGGAGTGGTGTTTGAGCACATGCTAACCATCCACATAAGCATTAGATTGGGTTGAGGAGCAAAGCCTGGGCTTTCAGTGAAGAATTCATTGGGATTTTCAGCCGTTTCTATCCACGTCTCCCTGTTTGTTGTTACATTCCTGTAGACACAAGTCCAGTGCATCAATGGGTCATTGTGCCTTCATTCCTCTTGTCAAGGAAATGGAATTCACCAATAGTTTTCCTGAGATACTGCAGTGAGACAAACAACTTCAGGGAAATGGGTGTGTGGATGGTACCCAGCGTTCAAGGAGTATCATCTTGAATGTGACTTGTACTTGAAAGATACAAAATTATAAATTTCTATCAAGTTTACTGGTCTTCCTGTCTTTCCTTTTCCTTGATGTCCCTCCCAAAAATGTGTCATACATGGAGAGCAATTCTGTGGAAAGGAGCCAGGTATCTTTGAGCTGCCCTGGGCATGGTCTCTGCACAGGGCTTTGAGACCTGTCTCAATGTGTTAAGCAACATGTCAGGATCATTTTGCTCCTCCTAAATCTTTTGATAGAACTACTGCAAACTTTATCTCAGAGCAGTGTATTTCCCTGTACAGAAGCCTTGCAAACAAAAGAAGGCTTTTCTGAATTGGTGTTTGCTGCCCTAGTCTTTTAACTTCTTGTTTACAGTAGTTACAGTGTCCTATTTCAAAAGCCCATGCCAGTGGGTTTGGAAACTGACTGAGACTTCAGGGTATTACTATAATCAGAACAATCCTGGTATTTAGTGAATAGACTAAAAATAAGTCTCTAGAATTATTAAATTTTGCAAACAGTTGATAGGAATGGCATAGGTTGATGCCTGCTTCTCCAAGAAGTACAGCGTGTTTCTGTTTCCTGCCTTGGATTGGTTAAGTTTAACATGCAAAAGCATCTTAGGAGGTTCAGCCTAGAGGAAAAACATTCAGGGGGAGATGTGCAAGCTGATGACAATCTGATGACAGGAGGGAACTACAGGATTGTAGAAAACATGAATGCCTTACAAAATAATATGCCTGAGCAAATGCTTATGCCATGATCCTGCATATTTCCATCACCAACATCTCTTCCACAAAGTTTCTTGCAATCAGTTGCACAGATTTTAATGACAAAGTTCTGTTTGAGAGATTGTTTACGGCTTTTTCAGTTCATCTTTCTAAATTTTTCCTAATATGCTATGAATACACTGTGAGAGGATCCTTGGTATAATTTCTATGTGAAAAGAGTTACTTTTTCCCTCTAGAAGAGTGGCACAAAAGTGCAGGAACAGCTTTGGCAAAGAAGCCACACCCTGCTCCTTTGTGTTTCATGTGAGAAAGGAGGGGTGAAAATACTGACTTTTCTTGGAGCTGCCAAGATGAGGTGACATTTCTTAGTTGGTAGGTAACCCGAATGTGCACTCGCCATGCATCTGCCTCCTGCAATTGTGCCAGAAGTTATTCTGTGCTCTGTATACCACTGCCTGTTCCTCCTGTGGTTTGATTGACTTTGCTCCCAAGACCCTGCAAGTGTCATCTCCTGCTTGTCTAAACTGTGTCTCCACTAGAGGGTGGTGCCAGTATTGCTGTCGTGGGAGATTGAGGATTTGGTAAGTTATGGTGCTTTGCTCTTCTTTCTTGCCTGGCAGCGTTGCCCATTGGGTTCCAGTGGAATATTCTTGGAAGAAGGCTGCTGCAAGACTGAAGGCAGCACTGACCAAGTAGTGGGCATTGGGTCTCTCCAAAATGCTGTCAGTTCTGCCAGCATGCCATAGTGCATTTTTGTATAAAATCATAGAATGATTTGGGTTGGAAGGGACCTTAAGGATCAGCTAAGGTCCCAAGTCCCTGCCACAGACAGGAACATTTTCCACAAGGCCAGGTTGCTCAAAGTGCTGTGCAGCATAGCCTTGAACAGTTACAGGGATTGAGGTATCCACAGCTTCTCTGGGCAATGTGTTCCAGTGTCTCATTACTCTCGCAGTAAGTAATTTAGTACTAATATTAATCGATATATACCCTCTTTCTGGGTCTATTACCCCCTGACCTATCACTACATACCCTTTTCCCATTCCATCTTTTTTTTATAAGCCCTCTTTAGGTAGTGGAAGGTGCTATAAGGCCTTCCCAGAACCTTGACTTCTCCAGTCTGAACAGCTCCACTCTCTCAGCCTGTCTTCATAAGAGAGGTGCTTCAGCCCTCTGATCATTTCTTTGGCCCTCTCTGCACTTGCTCGTTCTTCTGTTCAGAGATCCAGAGCTGGATGGAGTACTCCAGGTGGGATCTCCTGGGAGAGGGGGAGTATAGGATGGGCTGACCTAAGAGAGGCCACTCCATAGCTGGAGGCTGAAAATCAGAACCCAGCATGCCTAAGTGGCTGTGTCAGGGATGAGAGTAGCTGTGCACAGGCCTCAAGCTTTGGTGTCATGGACACAGCTGGTGTGTGCAATTGTGGGATGCCTAAAAAGTCTGGTCTGTGGGTGGATTTCAGTGCGTTCTCCTTTTGTGGCCTGGATCCCTTGAACTTCTTAGTTTATTTGTGCGGTCACAAAAAAAGTCTTAGTGGTTCCCAAGTAATGCTTTATGGCTTATGCTTTTGTTACAAAACTGTCTGAAGGAGGCTTTGAAGTGTGTATGTGTTTAAAATTTGTACCCATGCTAATGTGCACCAAGTTCCAACGGAAGAGCCGGAGGCTAACTACTAGTTAGTTTTTATTTTCTTTTTTCTTTAAGAATAACCCATTGATATTCAGTTGTACTTTTGTCTAATGGGATTGTTTTTTCACCTTTCTTACTCTTTATAAGATGTTCAAAAGGAGTTTATCTAAAAAAAATGGTGATACAGCCTAGATAGTGCTTGGACACTAACCTTTCTGTCATCGTATGTGTTAGAGGATAGAGTTTTTTGGTTTTGTTCTGTTTTTACATCAACTCCATTCTGCCTCCTAGCTTTCTATTTTTACTTGAATTTATGGCATCTCCAAATATTCTGATTGAAATATTTATTGTTTCTGTTGGGCATTGTGTATGTTGAGAACCTAGTCAGAGAAGCTGAATAATCACTGAAGTATGGTGTGAATTTACAGCAGCCTACTTAATTCATGTGACCTCTTGCATGCACTGAGCCTGTCTGCTAAACACAACTTAGAGTTAATCCAAGTCAATTCTTAAAGTGAATTAGTCAAGCTGTGAGCTAATCCTCCGTATTTATCTGCTTGTTTCAGATAGGCAACAGCCTAAGTTGCTTTAAACTTCACTTGGTAATTGAAAGGCGAAGGGCTGGAGGGAAAGGTGATGAAGTCTTGGTGTTTTCTTCATATCTCTCCTTTCAGGGCATATTTCAGTAGTGCTTTGCATTTATAAATCTTGAATTCACAGAATGGCCAGCATAAGCTACCCAAGGCCAAAACCCAGTATTCTGCTGCAGTTCTTTACTAAGCATCCCTGACAGACCCTGCTACTGCTCCCAGGGTATTTTGCAGAGTGTGTTACTTCTTAATCACCCATAAAAACTATTCCACAAAAAGTCCAACCACTTGAGTTGGCATGCTGTAGACAGCAGGGACCATGATGCAGACTGTGAGGACTAGGAAGCCCTGTTGACCTCTGCCAGGAAACCAGTAACCAGCCCCAGTTTTACAGCAGGGATTCACAAATTGTGGGTCTATTGTTCTGGGCACACCAGATACTTGCATGATGGAAAACAAGTAATTCCCTTTCATTTGTCAACACCAGGATTTTTGTTGTCTTGAGCTACTGGGTTTGCTCCCCCTTCATTTTGACAAGATCAAAGGTAAGATCTTATTTCTGGGTCACTGCTGTCTATCAGATAAGTTTGTTTGTGGCCTTGGGAAAGAGCAGTGACATGAGAATAGGGAATTTAAATCCTGTCATTAAGATAATTCTTTCTTATTGTTAATTCTAAATTCTTTCAAACTTTATTCAGGTTAACTTTGCAAAATAAAGCACTACACAAAGTGTCTGGAGAACACTCAGTTGAACCAATGCAGATGTTGCATAAATATTTCTGAAGGAGCATGACTGTTATTTCTGGTTTGAGGGGTTGCTAAATAGTTCCTGTGTCTGCATTGGTGGTGGCCTAAACCAATTTAATTTATTGCCTTACAGTCTTTTATGTATTTTCATGAGTGGGGGGAATAGTTGGGAAATTTCTATTTCAGACAAGATAAACTCCTGGTTGTGTATCATTGGTCATGGTGCATGTTGATCTATATTGAGGTGGAGCCTTTGTAATTTGGGATTTGGGGTTTGGCATGCTTAATTGTGAACTTCCTTGGCTTCAGCATTTCCAGATTATTGTATTTTGTGGTGGTTTATTCTGCCTGAAGATTGAACATCTGTTTTGTGGATGTGGGGTAAAAAGGAAGTACTTGTTTTAAGGCTGGCCCCCCTCAAAGCTGCTTAGAGAATTGTGACATTTTGTTATCATCCAGATGGCTTTTTTTATCTAGCAAAAGGATATTGCCTGAATGTTTAAATACAAACTTGTTTCATAAGAGTGCCAGCCTATTACTACTTTTTTGAGTTTAAAACAAAAGGTGGAGTTCATAAATGGAGTCTCTGTTTTTGATCCATGGAAGTGTTGAATTTTATCGCTTTGTTATTTCTTCTTGGAAACAAATATTAAAATTCTTTTTGTAAGCTGTTGAGAAAATTAGGTTCTTGTGCTTTTTCTGCTGAGGAGTGATAGTTGGAGAAAAGGATCCTGATTTCTGATATAGTGATTTATACCTTGCTGGAATCATAATCATATACTGGCTTGGAAGGGGCCTTAAAGATCATCTAGTTCCAGGCCCCCTGCCATGGACAGGGGCACTTTCATAGACCAGGTTGCTCAAAGCCCCATCCAACCTGACCTTAAACACTTCCAGGGATGGCATATCCATACCTTCCCTGGGCAATCTGTGCCAGTGTCTTACCACCCTCAGAGTAAAGGATTTCTTCCTAATATATAATATAAATCTACTCTCTTTGAGTTTGAACTCATTCCCCCTCCTCCTGTCTCTACATGCTCTTGAAGTCCCTCTCTGTGTTTCTTGAAGGCTCCCTTCACGTATGGGTGGGCTGCAATTAGGTCACCCTGCAGCATTTTCTTTTCCTGACTGAACAATCCCAATTCCCTCAGCCTTCTCCTATAGGAGAGGTGCTCCAACCCTCTAAACATCTTGGTGGCCTCCTCTGGACTCGTCTAACAGGTCCATGTCCTTCCTGTACTGGGGCCTCAGAGCTGGACATAGGGTTCCAGGGGAGCAGAATCCCCTCCCTCCCCTGCTGCCCACACTGCTCTGGATGCAGCCCAGGACACGTGTGGCTTTCTGGGCTGGGAGTGCTCATGGCTGGGTCATGTCCAGCCTCTCACTCACCAGCACCCCCCAGTCCTGCTCACAGGGCTGCTCTCCCTCTGTTCATCCCCAGCCTGTGCTGGTACTGGCAGTGTCCTGGCCCATGTGCAGCACCTTGTTCCTGTCTTGTTAAACCTCATGAGAGTCCCATGAGCTCACTTCTCAAACTTGTCCAGGTCCCTCTGAAAGGCACCTGACCTTTGGGTGTGTCAACAGCACAACCGAGCTTGGTGTCATCTGCAAATTTGCTGAAGGTGCACTCTATCCCTGTGGCAATGTCTTTAATAAAGTTGAGACAAAAGCCATTGCCCACTGTTACCTTCTTTAATTATATTAACTAATAAGCAAAATAATAATGAGAATGTATTTGGAGCTAAATTCTCTCCACTACCCTTGCAATTCCAGTGTTCAGTATAATTTTAATGAGCAGCTCCTTGCTCTGTCACTCTTTATCTCTCTCTTTCTTTTTTTTTAAATATTCTTTTTTTTTTTTTTTAATAACAGAAGAGACAGAAGAGGATAAAAGCATGCACCATACTTTTTTTATATTCACATGTGCACACAATGCTGGCAACAGCTAATGTATCCTAAATTATGAGCTATCCATGGTTACTTTGAACTTTTCTGCCTCTTAGTTGGCTACTTCAAGTTTCATATCTGTCAGTAGAAATAAACAATTTCAAAAGAGTTTCAGAAACTGTTTTGAAATTACTTCTTTTAGAAGTATTTGATATTATAGATGTCAGTACGATGCAAGTGTATATTTTGAAAATACAGCCGTATGACAGCAGCTTCATTGTGGTTGTGCTGTGAGAGGCCATCCATATTGTAGTGACCTGTTTACATAAGCCTGAGCAGACTGGCATTATGCTCCTGGAGCTGGTGTCTAGCTGTATTTTCCCTCTTTATTTTCTTGTGACTCTGGAAATTTAAAGTAGTGAGATAATGTTGAAATTAGATGATTGCATGAATTGTTACTCTGGAGTCTTCCTAGTTCTTTAAGTTGCTTTTACTTGAAATGCAGAAATTAAAAATTCACTTTCAGGGATATCTTACTGTTCTGGTATTTACCAATTAAAAAACATTTGGGAACTGCTGCTGCAGTTGTTTCTTGAAGATGGTGCTGTGGCTAGCAGAGATGTTTTAAAGCAATTTTTGTGTATCTGTATGTTTGGTGTGATTATTTTACACTGACCTGTTCGTTGTGTTGAAGAAGCTCCTAATACATCCCAAGAGACATGCATCTACCAGCCAGCATCCATTGCATTAAGGCAGATGCTCACTCCTTTCTCCCAGAGAGTGGGAAGAGGTTCTCCAGCCTTAATGAGTGGCAAAGGAACTATCATCTCTAAGCAATTCCTAACAAGCAAGCACTTATGGAAGTTACTAGAAGAAGCTAGATAATGACTGAAATAATTCTAGAGGTGCTGGGTATTAGGGAGGCAAACCAATGTGTTGGCTTAAAGGGCAAACTGTAGGAAAATGAGAATACTGAGGAAGCCATGCAAAATTTTGAGGTTTTGGACAAAGCTCAGATTTTCAGAGAAGTAGGAGGCTTCAAGAGAAGATGAGGTATCATTCTGAGTTTCAAAAACAGCAACAAAATGCTCCCCAAGAGATGGGTGTGGAATAGATACAATATGGAAATAATCAGGAAAGGAGGTTTAGCAAGTAAGAGAATTGCACAGGATGGTGCAAACTGACCTAGGTCAGGGAAGTACAGAAAGGATTCTGGAAAAGGACAACTACATAAACGAAGTGGAAGTTTTGTCTGACTGCAAATGAGATTAAGTGCCTCAATCTGTAGCAGAGAAAAAGGTGTCCTGTGTTTAGCAAGGAAAAGGAGTATCATTCAGTTTTGAAGCGCATGACAGTTCTAGCAAAAAAAAAAGTTGAGATGTTAATAGAAAATTAGGAGTGTGTCTCTTTTTTTTTTTTTCCTTCATTTTAGTAAATTTCTTTTCATCAGTATGCAGAGAAACCTGGTGTGCTGCTGCATCCCTGGTGGATTAGCCTGCTGCTGATGTGATTCCAGTTTGCATCTTGACTGACATGACTTAGGGTGAATGTGTCCATGATTTCACATGTTACAATGCCAAATCCAATGGGTTTGTCCTTTTCAAAGCATGCTTTCTGTCACTCAATAAAATGTGACATTTTCTTTTTCCTCCAAAAACCCCAAAATAACAAAATATACAACTCAAGGCAAAAGCAATTCCTGAAAGAATGAACAGCTTGTAATTTTGAGAATAATTTACTCACTTAAGATCATCTGGAGGTCCTTTCTGGGGCTGAACCTCAGAGCAGGTAAAGGAGAAAGGTAGACATGTAGATTAATTACAGACACTTGAACTGTCTGCCCTTTGGTGGAACACAGTGCATGACTGTGGTCAGTCTGCTTTTGTTGTCCTCAGAAGGGGTATGAGGCAAATTGGAGTGGCACATGGAAAAGATCCCCCTGCAAGGTAAAGGATATTGTACTATCTACTATACTAATATTGAGGATATTATAATATCTACTGGTTTGTTTGGTTATTTTCTTTGAAAATCTGTGGAGAGAGGTTTTTCTCCTTTCATACATTCAGATTGCTCTTCTGCTTTTATTTGGGGATGTGGGCAGGGTCTCTAACCTTGCCCTGGTGGGATCACTGTGGAGGTATCTTTGCTGAACCACGTTCTTTGTGACAGCAGATGATTTCTCTGAGGGGGTGCAACTGCATGACGATACTGTTTTATTGTAAATTAATTAAATGTGTGATAAATATTAAGGTGGCAGACCATCTCCCTAACCTTACAGTGGGGAAAGAGGACAGTTTCTGTGCAGAGGACAACACTCCCTCTGCACAGTTCATGAAAGTTCATTTAGCTTGGTTAAGGAGGCTCCACCTGGGGCGTCTTTGCTGAACTTGCAGGCTCCGTTCTGTCATGGGAAGCATTAGCAGCAGTCTTGTAGTACTCGTATTACTGAGGCCAGAACAATGATCTTCCCCAGATTAGCCACAGAGCTTCTATTCAAAAAGGTTTGAGTGACATAATTTTTTTGTTTTGTTTGTTTGAAGCACAGACTGCACTGTGAATGCAAATGGATTGGATTTGAGATCCTCTGTGGAACCTGGTGTTGTGGAAGAGTCCTACTTGAATCTAAGGGCAGTTTTAAAAATTGGTCTAGAAATAAATTTCTAGCCTCAGATCACTACCGAAATCTTCATCTTTTTTCCTTACCTAAGAAAGGCTAACAGCTGTATTTTGAAAGTAAAAACTGAGGTAATGGAAACTGGAAGTCTCTTTTAGCCCCAGGAAGTTGCAAACTTCCCTGCAGCAGCTTTTTAAAAGTCTAAAATTCTTTGAGGTGTACAGGTGTGATTTGGTGGAAGGCAAAAGGGAAGATAGGAAACATGAGTTTCTTTTTTTTCCTTTTTTTTCTGATCAGTAATACACTTTGGGACTTCTGCATTTTAGTTTGATCTTTAAGTGAGCTCTTGTGTTTGTTTTCATTTGGGGTTTTTTGTCAGATGCTTTTCAGGTACCTGGGTGTCTTGAAGTTAAATTTTCCAAGGTGTTGTCTGTATTTTGTTTTGATTTGCTTAAATAAAAGCTGGGTGCTTTGGCCAGCTGATGCTGTTTCAGTAAAGCAATCTGCAAGCTGATAGACAGCTAAACATGCTGCTGCCCTGCTTTTGATGCTGTTCATGGCTAAAGAGGGGTATGCACTTAATATTAAGTTAAATGTGTGTTTTGGCTGACAAATTGTAATCAAAGCAGGCATCATACCAACACAGAAGTAGATGTATTACTGACATGGAACCATAGCAGTAATAAAATCCCTGAGTCTCTGTTATATCACTGAATCACTTCCAAGACAATTGTTTGGGACACTGTTGTTGTGAAGGGGCGGCAGTGGTGTAGGCATTACCTGGTTTGACATGTTCAGTGGTTGGGTTTGATCTGTAATTGGGAGAATTTTTTGTCCTGTTTTTCTGGTTGTCAAAGTCCCGAGTGCTCAGATTGCTGAAAGCAAAGGAAAAAAACATCCTACAAAAACACACATGCATACGCAAAATAAAAAAAAAAAAAACAAAACCACAAAAACAAAACAGAAAAACCCAGAAAAACAAGAAAAAAACCCAACCAACCAACCAACCAAAAAAAAAAAAAAAAAAACCCCCACACACCAAAAAAAAAAAAAACCCCAAAAAAAACCAAACCAACAAATCAAAACAAAAAAAAAAACTGAGAAAAGCCAGCAAACAGATTATATGCATGGGATAAAAGGAGGGTGGTTTTCAATGACTGGAAGAGGATACTGCCATTTTTATGATCTGATCTGCTGGGCTGTCCATGCTGTTTTACCCTTGTCTCTCCTGAGATTTTGAGGTGGGTCAGGCAGCATGCTGGAGATCAAGTAGTGGGCAGTGATGGCACGTGCAGTCTGACAGTCTTGCTGGAGGCTGTACACAGGACAGCCTGTGAATGAAGCTCTGGTGGTGCTTCTGGAGATCTGCTACTAGATCTTGTTGTGCTACATGCAGCCAAAGAGTGAGGTCAGGAGAGAGGGTTTAGTACCAACCAGTTCTGGGGTTTGGGCCAACCAGCTCAACTGTCCATTGTAGTTTCCAGTTTATTTATTATTGGTAAGTCATCTTTTTGATGACAGTGAAACATTTAAAACACTATGTTATTCTTGTTGCAGGTCTCCTTCCCTCCCTCCTAAGCGTTAATGATATTTTGTTTAGCCAGTTTGTGTTGTTCATTTATTACATCAGGTTGGAGAATGATCCTTTTAAATAATTGCGCTGGATATGTTTGTGCTTGAACAGCGCAATGTTTCATCAACAGCAGGAGTTCTGTAGGGAGAAGTGGCCTGGATAGAAATTGATGCTGTTGGATTAGCATTCTCAGATTGTGAAAGAAAATTCTGATCTCTTAAACAGAATCTGCAAGGAATTTACACTTAATGTCAAAGTGAATTAACTATTGACAACTGCAAAGAAATTATTAGGTCCATAGGGCATTCCTCCACAGGGACAGGGACAGGATGGAAAAACATTTCTAGATATAAATTGATTTCCAGTTGTGGTTTGGGTAAATACATGCCCTGTGTTTTGGGGATTCGGTACATATGTAAGAGCTTTTGCCCCTATATAACATGTTAGTCTAACAGCAGCATGAAAAATTCACCTAATTTCCTGTGAGGATCTCAGTTTTTTCTGCAGAAGTGAACTAATAAACTCAGTTTCATTGTACCTTCAATCTGACTTTGATCTTTAGTATTAAACTTAAAAATCTGGCCGATTTCTTAGGGCTGATTGTAACTTTGTTAATTTTGTAACTTTTTGTAACTAATACCAAAAGTATGCCACTTTCGATTCTGGGAAAGGGCAGAGTCAGGTGTTTTACTATGGTTTTGGTTTTGTTTTGTTTTCATTTCAGTATTTGCAAGGTAGAGATTTCCTATTGTTGTGTCTGAACCTTTTCATATGTTAGCAAATTCCATTCTATTTTTCTAAACGGTCAAGTTAGACTCAAGAAATGTCTGGCTTTACTGGCAGGGACTGTTTCCAGAGGGGTTTATGGTGTAGCCAGCACAGGAAATGTGGTGAGCTTGTCCCTTGTTTTTGGCACTCTCCTTCCAGACTTCCACGACCCTTCAGCAATACTTCACAAATCCATTTTCACAGTGAATTTATTCATTCTTATGAAGAGCTTCCAAATGGGCACGAGAAGCATATAGCTCTGTAGTTTTTTCAAGCAGTCTAGCCAGTGATTAGAAACAGCAGACAGGAAGGCCTTGGGGGTGGACATATTTGTAGAACTGGTCTTCACTGGGACCATGGAGGTTGAATGTGCTGTAAGAACAGGTGTAACTTGTGCATTTTGTGCATAGTTCTACCAGTTTGTTAGGGAGCCACTGAGATATTCCAAGTCAGAACTGCAATTTAATAGGAAAATTGAAATTAAGGCAGAAAACACTGGCTTGAACTGACAGAGTCAGAATACATCCTGATACCCTGCTGGTCAGTGTGGTGGTAGCAGTCCAATTAAATGGTGCTGAAGTGGTGAACCTGTAGTAAAGTCTGGCCCTTCTCCAGTGGTGGTTGTTAAGTTTTTGCCCTCTGGGAATCCAGTGGTGGATGCTCTGTGTTCCAAGCCTCAGATTATATCCAGGTAGGAATGCTTGGTTCCCCTCCCTGGGCAGAGCATTTTACAATGGGAGGATGTACTTTTATCAGTCATGCAGTAAGACTCAGTGGCCCACCAGCAGAAGATATCCCTCAGAGAGAGCCGTGAGGGATGAGTCATGGAAGAGATAAAAAACACTGCCCCACCTGGTTTTAACAGCTTATGAAAATGGTGATAGAATACATACTTTTGGTTGCATCTTACATTGTAACCTAAGACAGTAGTTGGTCTGAAGGTGTGCTGATTATTGCAGTCACCACTATTGAACATGTTTGATCAGTGCCATATATTAGATCTATTTCAGTACTTATTGCCATAAGTACTGTAATACTTATGGCAATAATAGATAGTAATAGATAGTAGATGTGATGACACTCTTTATCCTGCGTTCTGGAGAGGGGTGTCAGATAATGGAGCCAGGCTGATGCCAACCAATGTGCAGAATTTGCTCTGTAAAATATGTGTATTCAAACACACTCTATCAGCAATGTTTGACTGGGACCATTAATTTTGTGCTAGCTTCCAAACTGTTAGTGCATCTGCTGAGGCAAGAAAAACAGTAGTCTCTTTGCTGAGACATCAGAAATTTGATGGGGAGATGGTAGGGAGTCTCATTAAATGGAAAAAAATTGTTCACTGTTGTTCAGAACTTCAGAGCAGGAGTACAACAATGGGCTGCACCCTCTGTCTGGAAATCTCTTTTATTTCTTTTCTGCTTTTGCCCAGTACTGAATCACAGCTATTACCTTCTTGCAGCTCTTTCAAGTACTGAACAGAGTGCAGGGGGTTATCCTCATTTGCATATGCAACACCCATGGAACAGAGAGAGGGCAGAATTAGGAGGAAATTGTAAAGATTATAACCACTTCCACTGAGGAATACACTAAATGCAGGTAGCTGAGCTTGCAACCTGCACACACTGAGCTACCTGCACTAAATATATGCCTCAAAACAAATTAGTTTGACTTGTCCTTATACTTTGGCGGTGTCCTGGTTTTTGGTGAAGTAAGATCAAGGGATCTGCCCAGGAAATTCAGTTTTTAGAAGTAAAATGACAAGATGGACATTGTCAGTTGCCAGAGGAGAAAATCAGCAAAATAGCACCTATGTCCCCACTAGCCAGCAAGAAGGAAACACAGACTTTCCTAGCCGCTGTGATTTTTTGGAGGATCCATATTCCAGAGTAGAGACAGATTGTAAGCCCTCTTTATCAGGTGACATGGAAGCAGAATGATTTCAAGTGGGATCCTGAACAACAACAAGCTTTTGGGTAAATTAAACAGTAGATAATTTGTGCAGTAGCCCTTGGGCCAGTCAGGATGGGATAGGATGTAAAAAGTGTGCTCTACACTGCATCCTGGGAGAATGGACCTTCCTGGAGTCTCTCACAGGAAGTACCTGGAGAGACTCAAGGACAGCTCCTGGGTTCTGCAGCCAGCAATACAAAGGATCCAAGGCATCTACACCCTGGCTGAGAAAGCACATCTGGCAGCTTATGGAGGGGATCAATCTGCTTCAGAAGTGATTGGCACCAAAGTGTAGCTCCTCCTGGCACCCTGGCTGCCCTGTGCTGGGCTGGATATTCAAAGGGAAAGTCCCTTCCACACTTCATGCGAGTGATGGCACGTGGAGTAAGTGGGTTGTGCTTGATCACACAGCAAGCTCAGATAAGAAATCCAAATCACCAGAAATCATAATGGACTGGTAAAAAAAGCAAAAATTTCACATTATCATCAGAAGAGGAGGAGGAGTTAATGGTCACATGTGCTGAGGAGACCTTACTGTATTATCAGCTACCGGAAAATGAGAAGCTATATTCTCTGTTTGTGCCATATGTTAGGGATATGTCAAAAATGAAAAGCTGCTCTATGGAGCCCTGTATGGCAAGTTGTGAAACTGTTGAGGGAAAAGTTGAATCAAGGCAGGTTGCAGAGCTTAAAGCCATCCAGCTGGCTTTGGATATTGCTGAATGAGAGAAGTGGCCAGCGCTGTACCTCTACACTGTCTCGTGGATGGTGGCAAACGCTCTGTGGGGATGGCTGGAACGATGGAAAAAAGGCAGTTGGCAGCACAGAGGGAAACACATATGGGCTTCTGAATTGTGGCAAGAGATCTCTGCCTGGGTAGTGGAGCTGCTGTAAGACTGTGTGCTGTGGATGCACATGCACGCAAAAGCTCAGGCTTGTGAAGAACATTACAAGAGCAGACAGGTGGATGAACTGCCAAGGTTGAAGCGTCTCATGTGGATCTGGACTGGCAACAAGAATTACTTCTGGCTCAATGGGCCCATGATGCCTCTGATCATCAGAGAAGAGATGCAACACACAGATGGGCTTGTGATCTAGGAGTGGATCTAACCATGGAAGTATTTTCCAGGCTATCCATGACTGTGAGACGTGTGCTGCCATCAAACAGGCCAAGCAGGTGAAGCCCCTATGGTATGGTGGGTGGTGGTCCACGTACAAGTATGGGGAGGCCTGGCAGATTGATTACATCCCCCTGCCCCAAACCCGCCAAGGCAAGCGCTACGTGCTGACCATGGTNAAGGCAAGCGCTATGTGCTCACAATGGCAGAGGCCACCACGGGATGGCTGGAGACCTACCCTGTGCCTCACACTACTGCTCGTAACACCATCCTGGGCTTGGAAAAGCAAGTCCTGTGGAGGCATGGTACCCCCGGAGAACTGAGTCCAACAACGAGACTCATTTCAGAAATAGACACCTGGCCCAGAGAGCACGGGATTGAAGGGTTTATCAAAGTCTCTGTCATGCACCAGTCTCTGCAATGGACTGCCAAAAACCACATTGAAAGCAACGAGTAGTGGGACCTTCAAACATTGGGATCTATATTTAGCAAAGGCTGCCTGGTTAGTTAACACTAGAGGCTCTATGATTTGAGCTGGCCCTGCTCAATCCAAACCTCCACATACTGTAGAAGGGGATAAAGTCATTGTAGTGCATATGGGAAATGTGTAAGGGAAGACAGTTTGGATTAGTGCTACCTCAAGAAAAGGCAAACCCATCCATGGGATGGTTTTTGTTCAAGGACCTGAGTGCACTTGGTGGATAATGCAGGGGGATGGGGAAGCATGGTGTATACCTCAAAAGGATTTGCTTTTTGGGTGAGGAGGGTCTGTAATGTTGAATTAAATAATACTGATTGCTGAATGACACTGCCACTATATGCCATGACTACCAAGGACAATGAGTATGGATGCTCCAGATACACCAGTCATGAGCTCCTCATAGAGCCCACAGTCATGGACTGAATGAGCACAGCAGGCATCTTGGAGGGATGGCCACTGACCATGGAAATGATACCTGTGTTTGTGTGTGTCTGTATATATGTGTAAAGTTGGAAGGTGAAGGATTGGAAGTTGGAAGGGCATGATGTAGATGGCATAGAATAGGGGTGCATAGTGCTCGTTTTTTGGCCAGGACAGAGTTAATTTTCTCACAGTAGGCAGGAGGGGTCAGAGCCTGGAGCCCTGTGGGCCTGCCTAGGTGGTTGTTTTATGCCATGCCCATCACCACAGGGGGCTGGAAGTAAGGGAATCTTGCTTCCAAGAAAGGGGCAGGGCTTGCAGTCAGGAAGAAAAACACAGGCACAGAGGGTCTGTGCATGGTTCATTATCTCAGGGGGAGCATGGCACCAGGTTGGTCTTTGAGCACTTTTGCATGTAAATCACCGTCTTTATGTATACTTATGTTATTAATATTGTTGCTGTTACTGTTCGTATTCTTATCTCATTGCTGTTTCCAGTAAATTGTTCTTCTCTCAACTTGGGACAGCAGAAAAACACCTGTTTTGCTACCTATCACTTCAGCAGGTAATAAAATTAAATGCTAGGCAGGACAAGTCATTGCTGTTGCTCTTCCCTGGATGGGGTTCTCTGGATGGAGTCACTTTTCTTTGTGACTAGTAAGGCTGCTGTGATGGTGTGATGCATTTATTTGTGAGCTGAATGAATTAATGGCAAGCAAGATTGTTTAGTGAAGGCTGCCAGAGGTGAATGATGCCAAATGAATACTTTCAGATGGGAAAAATTCAGATGTGACATCTGGAAGTGTGATATTTGTGTGAGATCTTTTTCTTACTTTCTCACCTTTTTTACATGGATTTCAAATGTTTTATTTTCTTTGATGAGTTTACAGGACTGATCCATATGGGATCTATTAGGACTTTACACTACATGCTGAGCAGACTTCAGATTTTTTTTTCTTAGTTTTTCACTTTTTTTTCTTTATGATGCTCCGTAGTAAAAATGTTTGTTTTCTCTCCTTTTTGTTTGGCAGACAGGCTTCTAAGTGTACCTTTGGTTTTGGTTCAGACAGTATTCTCTAAAGTCAGTTTCAACTGTACTTTTTTCCCCACCTTCATTATCTAAAAGTGGCAGCATTTCAGGATTAAGAGAAAATATTTTAGAAGAAACTAACAATGACTGTTGTAAATTAGGTGCAGTGAAACTGCTGCGTGTTATGAGAAGAGCAGAAGAAAATGTCTTCTGAGATCTTATTTAAGTTACAGTTGCAACAGCTCACAATACATTGATAAGGTATGTTGGTTGAGGATTTTCAGGCTGTTTATCGATAGAGTTTTACTGAAAATCACTGTCAAGTTGCAAAAGCTTCCCTAAATCAGAATTCCAAGCTGATGCTGTTTCCCTCATCTGTCCATAGAAAAAATAATGAATTTCAGAAAATTAGTTCAACTCGCATTTTTTAAAGAAAACAGGGAGCCTGAAGGTTGTGTTTGTTCTTTTACTTTGTGAAGACTATCTTGGAGAGATGTTATGTCTCCATTTTCTGCCCTCCCTATGAGTATAGGAGAAGAAATTTGGAGCAGGGAGTGGAAAGAATGAAAGGTTACTAGCAAGAACTGAGTAGGAAAGAATAGGGGTCACTGGAAAGCTATATAAAGATGGAAAAAGTGATCCTAGAGCTTGGAAGATGAGACAGCTACATGTGACGTAAGGCATGTGGGGATGTGTTGAAATGTGAAGCAGGCATTTCAAGATGATGCTTTTTAAGAAGGAGGAATAATTTCCACAGTGGCATGCAAAGGCTGAGTTTAAATTAACAAGACCAAAAAAAAAGACATAACTGAATCAGAAAAGCATGTGGAGCATAACTTTCCTACAGCACTTATCTGTTCTTTCTTGGCTTGGTAAGTGTTGCCTTTGAAAAAATGAACTTATGGCCAGGAAAGTTACTGGCATTGTCTGTGTAACTATAGCAGGTCCTCAGTTTGAAAAATACCACCAAAGTTTGGAGTAATTTTTGGTATGTTTATGGGATGCTGATTACACTTTGCATGAGTAGATTTCTGCCATGACTTTCAGAATAGGAAGGGATGGATGAAGACAGCAATAGGCATCTCTCCAAAAACCTTTCTGGGGTGACTGATTTTTGGGTTGTGTTGTGTATGTCTGGTCTCGTTAAGGGAAAAAGCCAGCAGCAGTCTCAGTCTAGAAATTTTAAATGGGATTAATATGGGATTAATAATGCTGGACTGACCTTGATAAATATGATAGCTATGGAGATAACTTCACTCTGTTGAATCAGCTGATTAAATTTTACAGTTTGGTATATTCATGTACTGCAAGTCTGTGACTACCTGGAAAAAAAGGGGGTCATATTTTTAAGTCGTAATGTGTAAGCTGTTTTTCTTAACAAAGAAGAAGAGTTCATGTGATGACTGAACTGAGTGAATAAATGCATCCTGAATTCCAGCAAGTAATTCTATGAGTATTCTTTTTTGGGGATTTTTCTTTTCCGTTTGTTGGGGGGGGGGAAAACGTCGACATCGTTCCAATGTTCAGTAGGTGACCATATTTCCTTGCAAAAGAAAAGCAGTCTGTGCCTCATCCTTCTTGCTGATTTCAGTTTGTGTGGGTCTAGTTTGTGTTGTGAATTTGTTTTCCTGTTCTGGATCAAATTCCAGTGCGCATTTTGAAACTTCTCCTGCAAATCTATTGTGAATGGTCATGTCAGCAAGTGGGGCTGTACAAACTCAGACTGGTTTTGCAGCAGCCCAGGGTCTTGGATGTTGACTGCCTGCCCAGTTTTCTTGTTATTCTCAACAAGGCTTTTTTCTCTCCTGCTAGGAGTAAATATCACTATGACTAGAGTCTGAGGAAGGGCTTCTGTGTTCCTACCAAGAGCTTGCTGGTGCAGAGAAGCAGTGCAAGGACAGCAGGGGCATTTTGAGCTACCATGGATATCCCCACTGATTTGGTTCCATCATCCATGATGTCCCAACCTGAGGTGATTGAGGTGAGTAACACCACAATGAAACTCCAGCAGGTGAACTGATTAAACCTCTTTTCTACTTCCTCATTGAATCCTACCTTTTTTTCCTCTCTCATTTTGAGTCATCAGGGGAATTTTCTGGAAATACTCTATTGAAGACATTCATCACTTACTAAGAGTGTGTTGTTATACTTTGACACATGACATTGCTGTGTTATAGTACTATTTGTAGAAGAAAATATATGGCAAAATATGATCTTTATTCACTCCATGTAGGTGATCACTGCACTACAGCTTGATTTTTACTGTGTTTAATAAATACAGAATAGAGGTTGTAATGTGGATAAGTTGGAATAATACCAAAGGAAATTTCAGGTTCAGTGTTCTTATCAGAAAAGTTTTAAATGAAAAGCAGTAATACAATTAATAACACATTTAGCATTACTAACACAGTAATCTTGCTTTCATGAAACCACTGTGTGTTTCAGTCTCATTTATAAAAGTGATTTCTTAGCTTCATATGCTGAACACCAAGTACTTGAATATTGTGATAAAATAGAAACTACAAACAGAAAAGGAGATGCTCATAACAGCCAAGATTTTGTTTCAGAAAAGCATTTTCAAAGTCCTTTTGACTTCACAGAGACCCAAGTGCCTGTTACATATTAAAACACGTAATGATGTGTCTTTTACTGAAAAAGGCACCACAATAATGAAGGTATATATTAGAAAATTGGACATCCAAAGTTTATTTTGCTTATTTCTTGTTATTCTTGTTTGCTGTAGATTCTTTGGCTCAGGAGACTATAGTTCTCAGCAATATGCATCGAGAAGCACCATATTTCAAAGATCCCTAGACTCTGTGAATTTAGGAAAAAACATGTCCACTACTGCATGATGATGTGATATGAGCTAAATCCAAAGTCTGCTTCCAATAAACTTCCTAGTGCTACTCTCCGCCTGTGTTTCAAATGGAGAACTAGTATATTTTTGTTGCTTTTTGAGTCTCTGTTAAGGTTCCAGAAGGATTTTGTTTCTTTACAGCACAGCAGAATACCTTGTAGAAGGTGTGTTGCACTAGAGCACAACAAAAATGACACAGACGCTGCTCTTCTCCAGGGCAGGAAAGAACCAAGGTTTATTTACATTTAGTTTTATATAGGGTTTTGGGAATGACCGTGGATTGGAGGATGAGATTACCACCTCTCCAACCACATTGGTCAAGGAAAAGGTCCATCAAACCTTCTCCACCCAGGAGAAAGGAATGAAAAACAAAAAGACAGCAAAACATGTGGTGTGTTACATGAAACAGCATGAGAAACTCCATCACAGAAATGAAAACACCAGAAGGCTGAAAAATCAGGGCAACAGAAGGTGAATGCTGCATACCTGTGTCTTGGGCTGCGTAGCTACTGCCAGACTCCGCTCCCTTTCTGGAGAAAGGTTCCTGCAGGCCATCAGCACACATTTGCACCCCTGTCTTTGTGGGCTGACTCTTCACAGCCTTCTTTATGTATGAGTGTAGTGGGTTGACCTTGGCTGAGCCCCAGCTGCCCGTCAAGCTGCTCTATCAATCCCCTTCCCATTGGAACAGGGAAGAGAAAAATAATATGGAAAACAACTTGAATGTTAAGATAAGGCAGTTTACTAAAGCAACAAAAAGTGAAAGTTTGTGTATAAGCAAAGGGAAATATAAATTAATCTCTACTTCCCATCAGTGAGTGATGCTCAGCCACTTTCTGGGAAACGGCTTCAGCATGTGGAGCAGCTGCTCTGGAAGGCAAACACTGTAAAGTAACTAATGCTTCCCATTCCTCCTCCTTCCTCCCTCAGCTTTTGTATCTGAGCTGACATCCTATGCCATGGAGTATTGCTTTGGTCAGTTGGGCTCAGCTGGCGTAGTTGTGTCCCCTCCCAGGATCTGGGCCACCCCCAGCCCCCCTGAAGGAGGGAGGAATGTTGGAGAGACAGCTGATGCTGTGCCAGTGCTGCTCAGCAATGGCCAAACACTGGTGTGTTATCAGCCTTTCCAACTACCAGTGCAAAGTGCAGCAAGGTGAGGGCTGCTGTGGGGGAAATGAGCTCCTGCTCAGCCAGACCCACTATAATCTCTACCTCTTATTCCATACCATTTATGTCACACTCAGATCCCACATAATTTATGTATCTCCTGACTGTTCCTTTGTATTTATTTCCCATGACTGGAACCCCTTGTTACCCACACGTACAACTTTAACTACATCTTTAAACCATCTCTCTACCAAACATACATTTTCATTAACTACTGTCCCCTGCTCTTTGTTATATTTATATTATTTTCCTGTTTCATGGGCTTCCTTCATCCCTCCAGATCACCAGTCTATCAGGATGAGGTTGGCCTGGGTTGTCATTGCATTCTCCTTGCTCCTCTTCATTCTTCATCAGTTCACGCCACTCCCACTACTTTAGTTCCTGTAACATACAAGTTACACCACAGAATATTTTTCCCCCAGGATTAAGTCTCCTTGAGGCGCACACCATGTCTCCCCATCCTTCCACAATACCCACCAAGTACACCTAGGTCCTTGGGCAAAGACAATCCCACAAATGGGTTTGTCTTAGTGGGAGGAGAAACCCACACAACTTCCACAGCCACTTCCCTGTGAATGCAGGGACCGTATCTCCTCCTACAGTGTGAAGAGATTATTTGGGTAGGACCAGGGCAGTCAGCAGATCCCCTAGTGTTAACCAGCCAAATGGCTTCTGCTAAATTTGCATCCCAGTGCTTCCATGCCCCATTACCTTATGCTCTTAACATGGTCTTCAGCAGTCCATTCTACCTCTGAATCTTCTCAGAGGCTCATGGGTGATAAGGGATGTGACATATCCATTCAATGCTGTGGTTTGTTGCCCGAGACTTCCTGAGGTTATTTTGAAAATTAGTCTCATTGTCTGATTCGATTCCCTCTGGTGTATGATGTTGCTGCAAAATGTGTCTCTCAAGGCCTGAGGTGGTGTTCCAGCAGTGGCAATGGTTTACAGGGTGTGTTTCCAGCCAGACGGTTGTTGCCTCTACCATGGTGAGTACATAGCTCTTGCTTTGGTGTGCTTGTGGCAGTGGTCTAGTGTAGTCAATTTGCCAGCCCTCACTATATTGGAAACCAAGACACCACCCTGTATTCCAAGGAGTTTTCACTCATGTAGTTTGCTTGATTGCAGCACGTTTCATATGTGTGTGTATCTAAGGATTGTTGTTCAGGGCGCATGTCTTCTCAAAAGGAGAATAAGAACAGCTGTAGTGTGAGAATGAGCAGAAGAAAATCTATCACTTGTAAAGGACTTGATGATCAGCATGGTCACCTTTCTGTCATGTTGAATAAATGCGCATATCCTGAGCCTGCAGGGAGTTTTTGCTGAATAAATTCTGCCTGGACTTAGATCACTAGGCAAAAGACTAGAAATAAATAGATGGTTCTGGTCACTGATTAGTAATCTAGAGGTCTCTCCACACTCAGCTTTTAGAAACTGTGCTTCAATGAGATTTGACTTGGGAGCCAAAAATAAATGACAACAAGAAGCAGAGTATCTCAGTGTAAGAGATTATGGTACAAAAAATACCATTTTCTCATCCTCACGTCGTAAAAGTAGGCTCAAAATTGATATCTGTATGAGAAGACTTAAATGCTTGCATGAATTTCCACAGATTTCAGTAATCATTGTGGATATGACAGTTGATAAAAGTCTTCAATCATATAAAAAAGAATTACATCTCCAGATACTGCTGGGAGCCATCTATATGTTTCTGAGAGTAAGGAAGACCTTTTAACAGACAAGGACATAGTGAGATGCATATGTGAAGAGACAATTGCTAGATTAAATATTGAGGTAAAGCACTTTTCATACTTGTACTGCATGGGCAGCTTTTGTCTTTCATGTTTGGAATGAATTTTTGGGTACAGTTTAGAAAACAACATCAATTAATTTTTTTTTCTTTTTTTCCCCAGAGGACATTATTTTGCTTTTTGAAATTGAGGAGGTGCCACGGTGTGCTGCAGAAGTAATTTAGAGACTAGTGTTTTGAGAAAGGATTTTTTTTAACTTGGAAGTAAACTCACATGCCTTTTGCATGAGCTAGATGGCATCTTAGTTGCAAAAAGAAGAGTTTTCCTACTTTACTTCAAATTTTCTTTTTTTTTTTTTAATCCTTATCTTTAAACTTTCCTTTGGCACTGCCAGCATACTTGGCTTCCTTCACATTTGGTCAGTTTGGACTCAGAAGTAAATACTATCTATTTTTCATACATATATATGTATATGCATACATGTTAAAACATTGCAGTAATAAATACTCCTCTGCTTATCATCCATCCTTTAGCTGCACCAGGCAAACAAGTTTATTTCCCCTAGGAGAGAATCTGAGAGACCTCAGCAGGACCTTTTTTAAGCCAGAGCTCCTTCTGATGGGTTTTTGCTTGGACTTCAATCTTACAGCTGCTTGTTGTGGCACCACAAGAAGAGAAGTTCCTGTTAATTTAGTGGCAATATTTTCCCAAGATTTAGCCTCTGAGTCAGATAACAAAAGGCTCACATTTTGAAGAAGTTTTTGAAAGTCACTTCTGGGTACCAGATGTGAAATTGCTACTACTGTCTTAATTATTCTTACAGCTAGTGTGTTAATATAGGACCTGCTTCATAGGACCAGCATAGCACCTTCTGGTGCTTCTCTGCAACCCTCTGCTGAAGCAATGCATTTGCCACAGTCATGTTTCTTCATACCCTCCCACCACACTAATTTATTCAAATCTCCCCTCTTCTTTTCCACCCCCAGTATTTTGTTGCCAGACACACGAAGCAGTGAGTAAGAGCACAGGCATCCTAGTCACATGTAAAGGTGAAGGATAAGTAAAGTTTCAAGGTAGTTTACTTGTCCATAGCTTTGATCTGAAACAGAAAATAGTTAGGGGGCAGCATTCACAAAGTGTCAAAGAAGTCAATGAAACTAAAATTTTCACAAATATGCTTTGAGCTTTTTGCCACAGGATTTCATTGTAAGGCAAAAAAAACCTCAAATTAATAATAATAAATAACAATCTACCGATTTCTGATTAGATAAGCTGTTCTGTTCTTAAACAGAGAGAAATCAAATGCAACAAATTTTTTATTTTTAATTTGGAGATATTTTTTATACATGCTATGACTTCATACCTCAAATATGGATAAGTAAAATGATCTCACAGAAACCTGATAATGCATTAAACAAAGTTAAATAATTCTGTAAGAAGCATTTAGCATTCCAGAGGACTTTGCAGTTTGCAAAAAAAAGAAGCATCACGAGTGGTGACCCATACTGATGAAGGTATTCTCTGAAGTGATTAGTATTTTCTCTCTTTGTGAATGACATGAGATGAATTCTGCAGTAAAAGCTTTGAAGAACTAATGATTTGAGCTCCAGTTACTTAATGAACCAGGGGCTTCCAACAGTGCCTCAGAAATGCTTAAAACAAGAAAACAACAAAAATTCATCATTCTCTCTTCGCTTTTGCCAGCAGTGGATGCTACCAGCCAAATACTAGAAGCAAATGAGTACATTTAAATAACTGCCTTGCAGCTGTTCCAAAGAGAAATCCAGAGCAGTTTCCATTGGAATGGCCTTTCATGGCCAGAGCCAAAAATCATTTCTCCCACTCTGTGCCATTGAATACATCTCTATTTTCTACTTGTTTCATTTGGAGTGGAAGAGATTTAAACTATCATTGCCACAGAATGGTTATCCTTCTCATAATGCTTGAGAACAGGCTGCTGTGAGCTAGCAGAGCTGTTGTCACCCCTTTCTCCAGTGAAGTGCAACACAATTTGCATTTTGGATTTAGTGCCCAAGTCTCTGCAGTCAGCAAGTGTGTGCATTTTTTTTTTTGCCCTTGAGCTGAATAAACAAATTAGCCTTGTTACCAAAACAGGCCTCTTGTGGTGGTAAATACAGCAAACAGGAGAACAAAAGGAAATGGTGAGTCTGGAAAAAACAATTTGTGATTAGAACTCTATCCATCTAGTTACAGAAATCATAGGGGAAACTAAAATACCAGTACACTTTAAAAAAAAAAAATTTTACTAGATGAGATTACTGGCGGTTCAAAATGCATCTCCATTTTGTTTAAAGTAGACCAATACTGCCTTAAATGCAACTGCTCAGTAAAGTGTGAACAAGTTAGTTATAGAGACCCCATTATTTCTAAAGCTCTGAGACAAAGATTTTTCTATATTCTGTTTATATATTTCACAAATATTTTAATATATCAAAGCAAAAGAAACCCAAATTATATAACATATATTTCATTAAAATTAAGTACTTGTTGTTGTAAACACAGAATAGTCTTCTGATTTCAATCTGTAAATCTCTATTTCCAGTCCCAAAATGAAACTTGCTATGTATTTTCCTTCCAGGCTGAACTCTCCCAGCTGCTCACTTTGCTGGTTTGCTTGGTGAGGAGCGATGGGAGGGTTGCCCTGGAGGTGGAAGCAGCCCTAGTGTAGCCCACAGCATTTTTTCAGTATAAAATTGCTATCTTTGAGCTGCTGTAGGCAATAATTAACTCCCAGCTTGGTTTACTAACTGGGCCTAAAGGATGCACATTGTAAATCATTATGCATGAAAACTCATTTGGGATGTTATAGGTGCAGATTTTTTTTCCCCTCGGACTACTCCCACTCTGGCTTCTGAAGTGCACAGGTAGGACTCTGTCTGTGCGCTGCACCTCTCTCCAGAAAACCCCTCCCAGAAAGGGTGGGGGTCTTTGGTAAAGGTCTGTCCTGCACTGCCCTGATCCTCACAGCAGCACTCAGGGACTCTCAGCCATTTGCAATTGGGGTGAACGGGACAGGAAAGCGGAGCAGCCCAGTCAGCATCATGGCAAAGACATTTTCTGGAGGCACAAGAGGTGGAATATTTCAGTCACTAAATGAGATGATGCAATATAATTGTCTTCCTGTGTCTCCCACAAAGCCACAAAGTGTTGAGCCTGTGCCCGTGATCGTCTAGTATTTGTGAAGCTCAGCTTGTCATGAAAGCTACCCCGAAGGAAAAGGAGTTTCAAGAGCTTTGCAGAAGCCCTTTCTGTACTCTGTGTGGAACATTGGGCTTAAGTACCCAGCATGGGCTCGGCATGCTCTGCCTGCGCCACAGCCAATTACTTTATTTTTGCAATATCTCCGCATTACAGTGGGGATCTCCCTTTGAGAGGAGCTGGGAAGACAGGGGGTGGCAGAGAAAAAATAAATCCTTAGTAATCAACATGTATAAGCCATTCTAGGAATGTGAACCTATGCCCTGATTCAAACAGTCTTCTTTTCCTCCTCTACTAGAAAACTTTCCTAGGAACATTTATGTAGTACTTGTGAGGGACACAGCTCATCTGAAAGTGCTGGATCTGTAGAAAAAGAGCAACAATACAACAGTGTGTGAGTTTCTGGCTAAGCTGTGGATGAATGAGGTCACTCTGTCTTTTCTTTTTCAATTCTTCTAGCTTTTAATTTCTTAAATCTCCTTTTGATTGCAGAATTTTGGGAGGTCAACAACGTCGCTGGTTTTATTGCCAATCTGTGGAGGTCATAATCATAGTTACTCAATGGGATCTGTGTCACTTGTGAATTACACCTTCAAAGAGTAAAACTGCGTCTTTTCACACTATTGCTGCTGGCTGGGCCTTTTAATAAACTGAGTGCCTAGAACATTGAGCTGCATTTTCCAGTTTAAACTGTAGGATACAGAGAAATTCTCAGTTCAATTTCTAGTATTTGGGAGATTTGTCAGTTCTGAGACTCTCTAGTAATACAGTCTGCTACAAAAGCATCCTAAAAATTATTGGATGCACTGGCTGTTGCCACGTGATCCTTAAGTAACTTTATGCTTTAGGATGTTTTAGTAGTACTAAAGGGATCCCCTTGCAGAGAGATTAATTTCCTTTTGTCTTGTCTTTGCCTTTGTGAAGGGCAACATGAATCTAGTGAAATGAAGTAACCTGCTGTGACAGAGCCACCCCACCTTATTATATAGGTTTATCTTTAAGTCTGTTGAATGCTTGCTTTGGGAGATGCAATTCTGAAGAGGAGGAGCCATTCTGTGTTGGTGATAGGGTTTCATACTTTCACTGTGCAGATGAAAAATATGTCTGTGCATAGGGCTATAATGAATCAGGACCCTTGTCTTGTGACTTCATGATTTTTTTACTTCTACTTTTATCTTTGAAGGAAACACATATTTTCTGCTTTATTTTAAAGCTTTTCTTTCATGTTCTGCAGTTTGAAAAGTAGTCTGTGTTTTTCATTAGGTAATGGACAACGGTTTTTGCAAATTGGATTTTTTTCCTCATCTGTTACAACTTTACTTTCATAAACCCAATGTTTAGCAGTTGTGGGTTGATGAAGTATTTACATATTGATTCAATTATGCCTATACTTGCTTATCCTTATTTTAAAGATATTCTTAATTTATACTCTTCTTTGGGGATTTTGAAGTTGGTAGTTCCCTGAAGTTTTTCAGCTTGTCCACATCTGGTATGTTGGTAAACTTAAGGTATTTACCTAAGCTGAAAGCAGTGGTACTGATTTCCATTCACTGTTGCTCTAAATGTAAGGATATAAGATACTTTTTACAGTTTTGCAGTCTTAATTTACCACACCAGTATTAGAAAAAATGAATTGCTTTTCATCTCCTCTGTGTTCTGGGCAAGAGAACAGCAGCTTATGGAGGTTAATTCAGTAAAAGACAAAAAAGGGAGGAGCAGAGTGTGTTTGGAGAGTTTAGGGTTAAGATATTTTAAGAGATTTCCTCCATATGGACTTTTTTTTGTGGCTTACAAGATTGAAAAGTGCTGTAAAAGTCAGACCTTAGTATTCAAAGAATGTTCTACTCTGTTTCTCTCAACAAGAAATAGGTGCACCCATGGGTACTGGGAGTGGGGAGACAGTGGCCTGCCTTTTTTTTTTTTTTTTGTTTCGTGGATCAAGGAACTCTCCAAACTCTGAGATTGCAGAGGGGTTTGTAAACTGATCATCTTCCCCTCAGGCACGTTGTCCTAATTAATGCTTTGTTTAGGCAGGATCAGTCAATGGTATTTGAAAACTTTTTGATGTTTGTTTTAGACCCCAAGAATGTTTCCATACAGAGCCCTTACCAGGTGAGCAGCTCTCACCAGGTGAGCTGTCACTCACCATGGAGCTGGCAGGGTGTGGAGATCCCCTCTCACCTTCTGCTCCAGGCAGGCTGTGTGTTCTCCACTGCTGTCTCTGCCCCAGGAGGGGCAGGGAGTAATGGGCTGCTCTCCCAAGGACACCCAAAGGTCAAGCTGCTGTGCATCCAAATCCTCACCCTGTTCTTTAGGGTGTGATGCAGAGGTGGGGCAGAAGTAAGATGAATCAGGCACAAAACATGGGAAAGTTTACATGGGCTCTTCTTCCCAGTATTCCCACTGACACCCCTGTGGTGTGATCCCATACAACCAGAGGAAAGAAGACAACCAGGCAAATAGTGCCTGAAAAGGCCAGTGCCAAGGTGAATGGAATGACTAATTTCTGAAGAAGAGTGAGTTTTATTTATTAAATCCTGGTGCCAAATTTCCTGGTCTGTACCCACTACCCTGGTCTGTGGTGTGGTTGTCTTGTGACATTAAGAGATTGAATTCCATGTACTTGTGGTGTTCTTCTTCTTTCATTCCGGACAACTGTGTCTTGAGTCATCTTCATACGGCAAGAGGAGACTTTGCTTTTAGCCTGCTTTTACTCCATTTTTCTTTATCTGTCGTGTTGGTTTATAAGTCAGTGTTTACTTCTTCCACACAGACGCGTCCTAGAGGTTTAGTTAACATGGGCAATTTGCAGCTCAGTTTGTTTTAAACTTCTGTTGAGATATACTGAATGGATGAGGTAAATCTCCAGGCATCACACATCTGGCTTACCCAGGCAGTGAAACACACTGAGTGAAACTTCAGGAAATTAAAATATAAACTTCCCTGCCCCTTTTCCTGCAGGGGCAGGAGAGGGGATGGGGTCTGTCTGCTTGCCTGTGCCTTTGTGGTATGTTAACACTTTGAGTACTGAGAGACACAGTGCATTTCTCTCCTGCTTGAGCCTTTCCAGGCAGCATCACAGCTAAATGTGATGCCTTGGGATTTTTATGTTTGTGACCTGGGAGGTCAAAACCTTCCTTTAAGAGAAAGCTAATCTTCTGGAAGTCTCCTGTTGGAATTTTTGCCAGCAAACTGTCTCATCTTCTTCTCTTCTTTCCCTTGCAGGGGGAAGGGGGATGGGGGGTGTGGAGAGGGGGCAGGGTGTGAAAAGATTACTTTTACAGGAGGTCACAGGTTTTAGATTGGAATGCCTTAGAAACAAAACTTCTCTAAAATCCCTTACATGAACACGGCATTTTGTTTTTCTGTCTTCAAAATGAGAGAAGAAGCAAATGAGCCTCATGCTAACTTCTCTGAGACTGCTCAAATGCTGTCATACTTCTAAAATGAACAAGTCTGGCTCTGTAGCATTTTTACATACTTTTATGTGTGCACCTACATTCCACCTTGGCTTGGCATTTTTTGAGTAAGTCATTTTTTTTTTCATATTTTGTTTCAAATTTCAAACAAAAAGATAGGGGAGAATATTGCACAATCAGGGAATAATTGACATTTTAAACCCATGTGCTAGGCAAAAATACAAAGAAAAAAGAAGGAAAAAGAAAGTAAAAGCATGGTACCTGCCACATTTTAAATTTCTGAATTAAAAATATATGTTTTTCCAGGTGTAGCAGGCCTCTTTCCATAGGAGTAACAGTGGAGCGGGAATCACTACATGTGGGCAGCGGACATCTGAAAGAAAATAACAGAGTGACAAATACACAGGCAAAGAGAATTTATTCAAGATGGCAAATATCCACTAGATCCTGCATCCAGATATTCTTACAGAGACTAAAAATCCTGTGCATTACATAATTAATGCAGATGTTGGCAAGCTTTTATAAGGGCCACTAATTCATTCATATGACTTCCTCTCCCTCAAGGGTTCTTATGCTTGACCTGTTATTACTACAAGGTCTTTAACCAAAGAATTAAAGCCAGATGTCTTGTAGCTAGGTCTCCTTTTGTTAAACGTCCCTTATAAATATTTCTTTATATGCAACAGATCCTACATGAGAACTTTGAAAATTTCTTAAATAATTAAGGCTAAAAGGCTTCAAACCCAAGGGTTGATGTATCCTAGAGGAGCAATAAAAAGTATTATACTCACTGTGCTGAGGAATACTATTTACTCTAACTTTTTATTATCCTGGGACTGCAAATGTTTCTGGTGAATGTTTAGGCTGGAGGTAAAATCTATCTTAAAAGACCTTTTTCTTTAACATAAATTTAAACGTCATGTAGTCCATTTGGGATATAGGTGGAAAGTTTTGTATATTGCTTTATTGGAATTGGCTTAATTGCATTGACATAAGTAGAAATGAAAAGAAAGAGAAACAGCTTTGTGTAATTCTAAGGAGATCTTTATCAGATATTATTTTCACTTGAGTCAAGTTACGAATTCTGTTTCCCAGTTCTGTACATTTTTTGTTTTCAACAAGAAGGTTAGGTTAGCTGTAGCACTTCCTGCAGAGTAACTGGAGCTGTCCAAAACACATGGTTTACTTTGTATGTTGTAATGGAAAGAAATTACCATCTTTTAGTGTTGTTGTTGATTGGGCTTCTTACCTGCATTGCTAAAACTGGTCCTGTTTTTGTAAAAACTAAAGTTTATTCGATAGAGTTCCAGAGAGATAAAAGCAGAGAGGCAAAGGCAGGTCTTATAGAAAGAGACTTCATTGACATGTGTTTCTTGGTTTGATTTTTTTTTAATTATTATTTTTACATATTTGTTGTTTACCCATGTTAAACAAGGAACCAGGATATTATTCAGAGGGATTTCTTTTCTTCAGGTTTGTCTTTTGGGAATTGCACCTTGAGTAATTGAACAGAACCGAAAAAGGAAACTCCTTAGGCATTTTCATAAGCCAGCAGTTTTATCCAAAACTTCCACATTCTGGTGGAATATGGGCTTGTTTGTTGCCCCTCTAGCTGTTCTCAGAGGAGTACTCTGCAAAAAAAAAATTAATCCTGTGTTCTCTGACATAGCCATGACAATATTTAATGCAGGAAATAAGGTTGGATGCTTTTAACACTAGTTAAGCCAAATATTACTTTTCTCATTTCTTGGCTCACTCCTATTTCAAATTGGAATAAGTCAGTTCTGGTGAGTTATATTTAAAAGCATTGTGTATTTCAAGCCATTTCTAGAAACGTGGCTGGTGCTCATAGAAATGCTATGTCATGCTTCCTTTATGGTTCATAAAAGCGCTTTTTATGGACATCATCCCTTGTAACTCACAGTCTCAGAACATACTGATAATCTTTATTTAGAGTGTTCTTCCCACGTTTTAAGACAGGACAAGAAGTCAAAAGGTGGAAAATGGAATGAGTTAAAACCTGCTCGAAAATGTAATGCGCATTTCCTCCTCTTTGAAGAACTATTCTTCTGGTGCAGTCAAACAACAGTTTTGTGCACTGATAACATAAATAAGGTGTCTTGTAGAGTTAATTTTTCTTAATTATGAATTGCATGCCTTTCACTTTAACTGAATCTCTCAGCAGGTCTGCTTGGCCAGAAGCTCATTTTCTATGCAATTTACAACTACATCAGAAATCATGCTGGCTCCCAGAGCAGATGGAACCATTTCTGATTGTTTCTAATCTGGTTGCTGTTACTAGATTTCTCAGAGCAATTGTTTCTGAGTTGTGGAATGCCATTTGGTCTGAAAAAATAAATTTGTTCTGAAGTGTGTTCCTTTCCTGTCCCCCTCCCCTTTGTGTGTGTCTCCTCCGTGAAGGCAATCATATGTTTTCAGTTCTGATGTCATTCTGGGTTTTTTTCTCTCTCTTATTTTTTTTTTCTCTCTTCTTTCAGTCCACAGCCATGAGTGAACCACAGTGCTACTACAATGAAACCATTGCCTTCTTTTATAACCGAAGTGGAAAATATCTAGCCACTGAATGGAACACTGTCAGCAAGCTTGTAATGGGACTGGGGATTACCGTCTGCATCTTCATAATGTTGGCCAACCTCTTGGTTATGGTGGCTATTTATGTCAATCGCCGATTCCACTTTCCTATTTATTACTTAATGGCCAACTTAGCTGCTGCGGACTTTTTTGCAGGGCTGGCCTACTTTTACTTAATGTTCAACACAGGACCCAACACTAGAAGACTGACTGTAAGCACGTGGCTGCTCCGTCAGGGCCTCATTGATACCAGTCTGACAGCCTCTGTAGCCAACTTGTTGGCCATTGCTATCGAGCGGCACATTACAGTTTTCCGAATGCAGCTACATACTCGGATGAGCAACCGCCGCGTGGTCGTTGTGATTGTTGTTATCTGGACTATGGCCATCGTCATGGGCGCCATACCCAGTGTCGGATGGAACTGCATTTGTGATATCACTCACTGCTCCAACATGGCACCGCTCTATAGTGACTCCTACCTGGTCTTCTGGGCTATTTTCAACCTGGTCACTTTTGTGGTCATGGTGGTCCTATATGCGCACATCTTTGGGTACGTTCGCCAAAGGACTATGAGAATGTCCAGGCACAGTTCTGGACCCCGCAGGAATCGGGACACCATGATGAGCCTCCTGAAGACTGTGGTCATTGTGCTTGGTAAGTGCTTACTTTGCCCACCCTGTTCTCCCAGCTCTGTTTCTTATCAGGTGATTTGAGTAATGCACGGTCAGCTCCTGGAGGTCAGCACAATTTGGAAGATGCTAGAAGAGGTGCAGACAATAAGAACACCCAGAGTTCACTACTGTGACCACTGGGACTATCAAGCTTATTTGTGGGAGTTGATGTGACATGGTCACTCAGCCCTGTAACATGAAACCAGTGAAAATCCAGATGTAATGTGGTTGTTTTTTGTAGCAATGCATGTTTAAAATCCTTTGTAGCAACCTATTTTATAATGCTTGTCCTTTTGCCTTTGAAGATGCCAAGTGGCTTCAAGCTTAAAATATTACAGGGAGGGCTCGGTATTCCACTGAAGTATCTGTTGTCTCCTTTTTGCCACCCAAAAGGTGTTGTGTGTATTCATGTGAAATTCCAGTATATGAAGAACAGTCAGGGGCTACAGGCTATTCACAAAAAGATTGTGTTAAGCAGGAATGCGTGTACCCAGTCCTGTAGTGTTTGGTGCATTTGCTAATACAGGAAAGTAGCATGTGAGACACTGGTGTGCTTCAGCACACTGCTCAGGAGGTGCCTAGGCTTCACAGCTTGGCGTGAGGGGAATACCATAGCACATTTTGGATTCAGGAGGTTCTTGTAATTGTGTGAATAGTATTACTTGTGTTTTGTCTTCCCAGTTTCCTTGTGCAGAAGCACAGCCTAAATGCTGAGTACCGTTCCCTGGTGAAATTCTTTGCTGTTTGTTCTGTTCTTTGTTGCTGCAGATGACACTGGGCTGAAGGCAGCAAGGATGGTGCAGGTTGTTTCCTTGTCCCAATATGTGTTCTCACCTATTAGGTCTTCCAGTACAGTACATGGGTCTCTAGGTATCCCAGTACATCAGATGGTTGTCCTAATAGTCCATAAATGCAATTGTTATGCAGTCCACAAAGCCTACTCAGCCCCATTTCTCTCCTTGACATTATGGTTCCCATGGGTTTATGCTGTGATTTGAGCTTTCTATCACAAACGTGGCAGAATGGCTGCCGAAATTCAATGTGACTCACTGTGTCAACTCACTTTGTAGTTTAAGAATTTACATGTTGTACTCTGACCTAGTGGTTTGCTTTTTAACCAGAATACGAATTGTGCAGTTAACTAACATGTTAAGCCATTGATAAGATGTATTCCTCCATGTTCTGCTCTTCTCTTTGGGGAGAAAACTTCTATGAGTCTTGCAAGGGAGACTGTGGTTGGTAAAACCTCTCCGGACCTCCTCGTGGTCCCTTCCCCTTCCCATCTCCATGATTCTCATGGCAGAAGGCAAGATGAGGTTAAGAATGCAAAGAAAATTCAGGTTTTGCAGTCCTCTTTCAAGAAACAGTTCTCTGTTTTCCTTCCTTAAGACATTATTGCTCATACAGCAGTGTAGTATTTCCTGTGAGGTGAAAGACTGGCTCGGGCTTAAAAAAAAAAAAAAAAAAAGGGAAAAGACCTCAAAAAGAACAACTGAAAAAAGTGGGTGGAAAATAGTAGGCACTTCTACCAATGCAATGTGGAGTTGTAGCAATAAACCATCACTGAATAAATAGCCAATGTCAGCTAATCCCAAGCATGACGTATGGTACTAGAGGTCATGATGTGTGGTACTAGAGGTATGTGCATGCAGCAGGAAGTATAGGTGGTGACCACACTTCCTTCTCCTGTGAGAACAGGTCAGAGGGAAGACACAGGCCACCCATTGTGGCCACAACAGTAGTGGTGTAGAGGGAATGTAAAGTGACCCCTTTTTTTCCCTAATAAGTAAACTGAACTCACCTAACTGAAGGTGAGTTCAGTTTAGCTGAAGATGTAGTTCAGTAATACCTTTGATTCCTTATTAAGGTGAGATTCTTCAGGACTGCAAGTGGCACATGTTGAAGCTTTCTTCAAAATTCGAACAGGATCTTATTTCTTGTTACTGCTGCACTTCATTCAGTGTTTTGCACTCACTGTACTTAAGAATCTCTTCTAATCTGCATAAAATACCATTTACAGAAAACAATAACTTATTATTTTATTAAATTTGTTAAAAGGAAACAGACAGTTGTAGGTTGTGACACTCTTCATCAATTTTGGAGCTCCCACCTTGGTATTATTTTGTAAAGGGTTTGGGTTTTGGTTCAGTTCCCATTCCTAAGCAATGTTGTTTCCAGAGGAAAGCTAGAGGAGGTCAGTCATAGGCCTGTAGTGTAAAGAAGCAGAAATGCTTTCGCCTCCTTACCACCTGTGAGGCACAATTGCAAGATAAAGATGGTTGGAAAACAGCTGTGGGTTTGTTGTGTAAATTCTTTTAGTGTAAGAAATAAATAAACAAAGAATTGACTGAAGTCAAGAATTAGGCTTTGGGGTAAGCACAGAGACTTTTGGGGAGTTACATATTTTTGTATCAAGGTGTTACCAGACTGCTAGGTGCACCATAAGAAACATTCATTAGTTGCCATCAGCTGGGGAGTACCATCCCATACCGCTGAATTTGCACTTTGTGGGAGGATTGTTTTGTGGTTCTGAAGAAAAAAATCTAAGCGTCACTTCAAAGCACTTCTGGGCAACAGGTATCTCAGATATCAGCAGGTATCTCTCAAGCAAACAGTGTGGTCAGCATGTTGATCAGGCAGGTGTGGTGGTGATCTGTTAGTGTTTGCAGTCTACTTGTAAGTCTGGCGTAAAGTTTTCTTAAGCAGAAGATTTAATTTCAAGGGTCGTACTTCCTGAGTGCCTTCTTGAAAAGGCAGTGCTGCAAGTTTATCTACTGGAGCTTTGGGAAGGGCAGAAAACGTGAGTGTCTCAGTCTGCATGGAGCAATTTGCTGAACATTTATCTCATGTTATCTGGCCTTTTCTACATCAGTGAACCTCAAAAACATGGAGTAAAAGAACCCCTGCCTTTCTTAATGGTGCAGATCAGGGTAATAATACATGACTCAATACATTGGTTTGAGGCAGAAACCAACGTTTTTCAGGAAGTGAAGTTGGGATGGAAAGCAGTTTATTCTGAAAATACCTCTCCCTCCTCTTCTACCCCACAGCTGAGTGGGGAGGGGAGCTGGTTTGTGTCAGCCTACTTTACACAGGAGCAGACAATTCATTTTGGAGGAGAAGGAGGGTACCCTGTGATTGAAAGGAAAACAGAACTGGGGTTCTGGGTAAACCTGTGAGCGTTGGCAGAGGGAGGCAAACCACTCCTCATCTTAGAATCTTTGTTAAAATGCTGCTCAGCCGTAAGTGACCCCATTGTGAATTGGGCAGCAGTGAACTGTTCATTTGACTTTTAAACTTCCATAAACGGGTGTCCTGGAGTTGTCCTGCTGGCTGTACTCCCAGGCAAAGCCCTGCTGCTGCTGCTGCAAGCAGAAGAGCATCTTTTCCCCTGTCTGCATTCTCGCTGTGTTTGGGGGGCAGGAGGGGGAGGGAATGGCACAAGAGCTTCTTGTTTGTTAGCTGCCTAACACGGCCTGCCCTCCTCATGCCTTGCTGCCTTGCTCCAAGAGGAGAAGAGCTGCCCCAGAGGGGCAGTCCTCCAGGCAGCGATGGTGTCAGCATGTGCGGGGAGGGTGCCAGCTGTCTCCGACAAGAGGGCGATTGTGCCGGAGGGCCGTGGCCGCTCGACGCGCTGACTGGAGCGGTCGGGATCTGGCACACTGCGTCATCCCACAGAGCGGGTGGGATGCTGGATCCTAGGAACAAGTCAAAAGCAGAGAACAGATTTTTTTTTTTTTAATGCCCTCTTGTTTTTTTCCTTGAGTAAAATAGTTTAAACAGAAGGAAGTGATTTCATAGCTGAGCCCTTTTTTCTTTTAACAAGGCTGCTTTTGAAATCTTTCAAAAGTAACAAGGAACATAAAGCTCTTTCTCTAAACCGTGCCTTTCCTTTGCATTGGAACTAAGGAAGGACTGATCTGTGTACTGCACATAGCCATAAAATCATGTCTGGTTTGGCTTGCAGCTCAGTGACACTTTGCCTTTCACCACCACCATGTGTTCGCTTTAAATGAGCAATCAGGGAACAGGCAGAAACTGAGCAGATATATCAGCTGAAACTTGGCATTCTCTCTTCTGTTCTCCACTTTTTCTCATGTTACATTTAAAGACAAAGCTAAATTGTTCTTCTGCTGCGGATCATAGTTAGACTCTGAAAGCATTTGTTTGGCCCAGTTGTAGGTTTGGCCTAAAAAATGGATGACAATATCTAACTATTCCTTTAAGAAGTAGTGAAAGCACCAAATTGGGGATTTTAGAGCCCAGACCTGGACAAACTAGCTCTGGTCTGGATTTCCTTGGCCTAGAATCAGTCATGAAAGGCTAGGGTCTTTCAGGTATTTTCAGGTGCCTACCTGCATTTGTAGAGAAGTACTGGCGCAGAATGTTGCTGTTGGAAAGTTAGCCTATATTTCTCCTGCCTAAACGCTGATTAAATATCTATCCTAACTTGTCACCTCTCGTTTTTACAGTGTGAATAACTCTGCCATATACCTCCATATGCATCTTTGGGAATTCTTCTCTATTTAGAATTTAGGCTGTGAGATTGTGATACTGAGGGTTTATAACTGAATTTCAAATAAGCATGATACCAACAGGCCTTCTTATTTGTATTTTACTAATCCTCATGATTAGCCTCCCATGTTGGGTGAGTTCTCAATGTTGTTTGGCCAAAATTAGGCATGCCTGTTGAGCCAAGAACCACAGCTAGCCCCCAGGATGTAGGGAGACCAAACAATTAATTTAGAATTGTTTACCCTTTATGTTCCTGGGAAGTAAAAAGACACTTAGGACTTTCCTGCCTGTAGAATCAACCACTTTGTTTGCAGGAATGTGGTTTACTCTGTAAGACTGGGCAACTAATGTGGGCACAGATAAAAAAAGGTGAAGGTTCTTTTTTGTATAAACTTTGAGTTTGTATAAATTTTGATTTTAAAGGGTCTCACTGTGTTTGAAGACAGTCCTTCACTTATTATAATGAAGAAATAAATGTAAGAAAAACATCTGGAAGTTCAGTATAAACATCTGGAAGGGTAGAACTGCTCAGCAATAGCTTTTTCCCTGCCCTCTCTGCAGCAGTTATGAATTGCATGAGACTTATTTTTGTACTTTTGTAGCTTTTCTTTCACATGTAGGTACCAAATGGGGTTGGAAAACAGCAAAAAACTGTTAATGCACATGAGTGTTCACCTATGCTGTACCTACACTGTTGAAGCAAATAAAGTATATTATGGATAACTTTAACTTTTCTGAATGGTTGTTTTGGCATGCAGTCTAAATCTTCACTCCCTTTTTCTTCTCATGCAGTAAAAGCACTTGATTATAAGTAGAATATAAAAAGACTACAGAATAGTGCTACAGCCTGACTGACAGCACATGTTGTCTTGACAGAGGCATGTCTTTATTTCCATATCCC
The DNA here is from genome assembly GCA_013396995.1 of Dicaeum eximium. Classification (NCBI taxonomy): domain Eukaryota; kingdom Metazoa; phylum Chordata; class Aves; order Passeriformes; family Dicaeidae; genus Dicaeum; species Dicaeum eximium. The sequence continues at coordinate 242,693 of VWZP01002387.1, read as the reverse complement.
TCATGCAGTGTCAGGTAATTACTGGAATGGCTTATTGTTGTTGGCCTTAAGGCTTAAAAATATGAAATATATTCCATCAGTTACCAAGGCTGTGGTCCTGGACCGAAATGGAGATGATAATGTGTAGACAGAGCTTGGTTATGTATCACTCAAACTTTGACAGACTTTCCGTGCCCATGGAACGTTATTCCTGCGAGCCAAAGGAAGCATCAGCCCTCTTAGCACAATGCAGCTTATAAGATGATCTTTTGGAGAAGCCAGGGTTTAACCCTGAGCCCAATGACTGTAAGAAGAAACTTCCCCTATTTACCTCCTCCCTGAGGAGTCCTGCTGTTGTCAAGAGAGGTGAGCTTTGCAGCAGCATTTCTTCCTGAGATGACTGAAATTTAGGATGTTGTCTTAGCTTGGTGATGTCCTTCCACCATCCTTATGGGGAGAAGAGCAGCATCCAGTCAGGTGTTTTTCCTTGTAATTTTTACATTTTCCATAGAGAGTTGGGCTGAGCAGCAACATCATGCTGGAGTTCAGATGAGAGCAGCATTTGTCACAGCTGCTGCTCTGGAAGTGGTGCACTGTGAAGCCATAAATACTGTGTTACCCTGAGGTCTGCACAGGGGGCCAGTTCAGAGTCACCAACCCTGCCTGACCCCCACATCACAGAAATGTCGCTTGTGTATTGATTTCATCCTGACAGAAAATCAGGGCAATAAACTCTGTAATTGGTGCAAGCAATACAAGTCTAAGCATCAATTACTTTCTGTTCTAGACACAGGTTGCAGTTATGTGCAGTCCCAGTGTTTTTAGATCAGTGTATTTTAAATGCATAAACTGTGAATTTAACCCTGTAGTCAAGTAAACCGGGAAATTATTGTTGATGACTTCAGCCTAAATGGAGAGCTCATAGAGTTTAAGGGATAAAATCTCATTACATTGCATGGAGAGCAAAGGTTTGTAATAAATGCTTTCAGACATGCAGTGTGACAGCAGTACTTTCAAGCTGTATCATCAAATATTTGCATGAAAAAGTGAAATCTTGATTAAAGTTATTATTTGTAGCACACCTTATCTACCCTACTGGATTTTGGATGACTTGGATTTCTCCCTCTTCTCCCTCGGCCCTAGGAGCAATTCTGATTGGTCCTCAAAAGCTTCCTTGCAGGAAAAAAACATGCAGTTTAGGGAGTTGGTGGTTTCCAGGCCTTGCCATTTCCACTTACTGTGTATTATGTATTATCTTTTTGGTTTTGTTATTATATTTTTTTAATTTCCCCCGTGCATCCTAATGATATTTTAGTATTGACTTAAGTAACTGTGTACTTTAGCATGCCAGCAGATGAAGGGGAATAAAAGTCTTCATATTATTGCATATATTTGTTAGAAGGTTTAATTGTGAAATCATTCTGATTTAATAACAAGAACTTTAACTTTTAGTCAGTGATTCATAACAAGTGCACTAATACTTTTATGTTTGTAAATATCTGTATTCTATTTTCTTGATAAATACAGCTTGATCACTATGTTTGACAGGTTTTCCAACAAAAACAAGTTTTTGTTAGAAGACAAATTTTCACAAAAAATTATTAAAAATCACTTAGATTTTCTTTTGCCAATTAAAATAATGGAGGCATGAAAAATTGCCAAGGATCTATGTACAGTATGTACATAATTATGTAGTGATTGTAGTGTGTTTTAAATTTAACACCCTTTATAGGATGTTTCTTGATTGCTTGATATATTTCATGCTGTTAGTAAAAGCAGTACTATGTGTGCTCTGTCTCAAAATCTCAGTTACTGATCATTTTTATTGTCATTTGTAGTCCTGCAAATGAATTCTGATGGAGTTTCTTGAATTTTTTGCAGTAGTCCCAAACTAAATCTCTTCCGGTTACTGGTTGGCTGGTGAGGATGCTGAAAGGAAAAATAATAAGGAAGCACAGGATCTGGAAATTAGTGTGTGGTCAGTTTGTTTGCGTGATAAACTCCATAAGTAGCTTTCTTTTCCAAAACAAGCCCATGCAAGCTTCACTTGATGAAGCAGAAGTTACTGAAGCCTTGTATCCAGGCAAGTCTCTCTGAACACAGGGTATGGCTGGATGTGTAGGAAATCTCATTCTAAATGTTCTGTTTAATTTCTTCACTGACTCTCTCAGTTCATTTTATTGCATCCACAGTTAAAGCTGATACATCCCTGGTAAAAGTCTTTTTTCTAAATTATTCCAGGTATCTCTATGACATCCAATGCTTTGCTCTGGGGAATCCATTTAGAAGTTTTCTCCTTCTTTCCCCCTTCCGTTAAGAATAAGAATTATTTCTTTTCATTTAGGATCCTTTGAAAATGCACTTTGAGGACCTTCCATCATTTCCCAAGACAGGAATGTGGTTTTATTTTATTTTATTCTTGAGAGGGAAAAATGTCTCTAGTAAATTACGTTCCTTTAAGTATGATAAAAATGAGGCCTTGTTTAATAAAAGTCTTTCCCCTGACTTCAGTATAATTTATTACCTTTCCAGGGAAAAAAAAAAATTTAAAGTGCAGATGAAAGCTCTCTTCATTTTTTCAGGAATGGCCAGAAAGGGGTAAACCTTAAGTAGTTCTTGCACTTCACCTTTTGATTAAAAAAAAAGATTTAAAACCAAAAAATTAATTCTTGTTGCTTGCATAGGTTTTGTCCTTTTTCCAAGAAACTTCTAAAAATTATTTGCAATGGCAAAAGGAATATTTCTCAACAGACCTTGAGAATTGATTTTTTATTTTCCTTTAATTTAATAATAGGATTTGGAAATCACACCTTGACCTTGAAAAATAGAATCCAAGATTTTTCATTTGGATCCAGGTAAAATAACAAAATGCTGACTAAGGAGTGATATTCACTTACTGAAAATCCACGCCAAATCAAAATTAATTGGTAACCTTTCTTGCTCTGAGAACAGACTCCACTTAGCAGTGCTACATCCAGCAGTAAGTACTCATCAACCTGGGCTTCTCCAAAGCAATGCAGGTGGGCATGTTTTGTGGGACATTTGCTCTAAAACAGAGACCTTGGTAAACTTTGCTGAATACCTGGAGCAGAAATTGTTACCAAGAAGAAATTTTGAAAATCAGCATGCACATGAAGGCTTACTGTAAAATGCCAGCACATGACCAAGTCCTACTGATCTCTCAAAACCTGAGAATTTTGAATTTTTTAGAAGAGAAGATGGGAATTCATTCTTTCTTTAGAAGAGGCAACAATAGTGCTTTTACAAAACAGCTGCTCACAACATAACATTTTTGTCCTCTAGAAAGCACATAGTTGCATGGAGAATTTGCTTCTAAATGTTTTGCTTATTTTGCTCACTGACTTTCCAGATTATATTATTTCTTGCCCCCTCAGCTAAAACTGATACATCTTTGGCAACTCATAAAAGAAAGCATTTGTAGTCTGAAGGTACGGGGTGAGTTCCATGTCCAGCCACTGGCTTCTGTTTTCACCTCTGTGATACCATTTGTCTTTCCTGTGTTTCAGCAGACACCACTCGAGTGCTAAGTCAAATTTACAGCTAGACCTCAGCTTCAGAAATTATGTGAACAAAAATGCCAGCTGTTAACTTGTCTCATTGTAAAACTGCATTCAATGAGGCACTGAACTCTTGTTTGTTTCCACCAGTGGAAAGAAAGCACTGGCAACAACAGGCTGTTTTGTGCAAGAGAAGCAGTGGTGCTCCTTCTGCATTGCTTCATTGCACATGAGCAGTGTGATTGAGTATTCTGGGTTTGTTTTTTCTGGGAAAATCCAGGAAAACAGAGGAATAACAGTTTTCAATATCAAATTATTTTTGCTTTTATAGTTTCGATGGAACTCTGGCTCTTAACGTCAAATCACAGGGTTGCTGCTGATGGCAAAACTTGCTGAGACATCTGAGGTACAGCAGCCAGTCAGTGCAGTGGGAAATGGTCAGCAGTGATTGATAGCTTTCAGACAGCAGCCATGGTTCCATCCTTCTAGCCTTAGCATAAAAAGAATGCTCATCAAACAGGCTTCGTTTCTGCATTTTTTAAAATAAATGTATTTGGAATCTGAATGTGGAAGGAAAATATGATTGAGTTCTTCTGGTGGCAGCAGAACGGCTTGAACAGCTTCCTATTTTCATGTTTCATACTCATGGGGATGCTGTCACTGAGCTCACTGATGGACTACTTTTATTTTCTTTTTTTCT
>VWZP01002387.1:153704-238428 GCA_013396995.1 Dicaeum eximium | reverse complement strand
TCTTCCCTTTTTCCCCCCCCCCCCCAGCTGGTTCAGTATAAGTTTCTCGCACACACTTACACATTTGATACCCAGCTTCTTTAAAGCTGGAAGCAGCAATAGCAGCAGCAGATCCCCATCCTTTCTGTAGTTCTTGTTTGGGAAAACTTCGTGTCACACTTCTACTTTCCTCAGCGTAAGAAAATGTCTCTGAAGTTCATTTTCCTGTATCCATGTGGAGAAATGCTGATATTGTGTCCAAGTGCGCTCCTTGTGTAACGTGACAGGTCCACTGCTGGACACAGATCCTCTCCCATCAATGCCTAAAGAGCAGGAAGGGCTCAGAGCTTGTATGGAAGGTCATGAGGCTTCGGGAGCTATGACACCATTTGTAAATCTGAGGTATTTAATTCCCATGCTCTGCTGTTGTCCGTCAGTCTGCGCTATTTAGTGACGCACTGGAGCACAGGGAATTGCTCTAAGTGAAAATCCTTGATTTCCAAACCCACCAGCAAACAGGAGGAATTTGAACAGGGATGAGTGCTTTCAAGTTTGTGGATAGAGTGATCTAAAGTTTTGCAGCTGGCAAAGTGGGAACTTGGTCTGTAAAACTGTCCCAGACATATCTGCCATGGGGTGGCCGTCTGCTGCTGTTAGGAGAGCAGCCTCTTATGTGTTGTAGCGGTTGAAGTAATTAATTCCTTAATGTTGGCATTGAAAGCCTATGAGGTTTCTGTAGAGAAAAAGGGTTGAGACATGTTTGAGAGGAGTGAGAGTAATTCTGTTGCATTTTTTTGTGTTTGAGTAAGAGCTATCTGCTTGGGTCTTTCTGTTTTAATAAAGTACTTGGTATCTGATTACAAGCTTGTTAATATAACCATAGATATGCGAGAACAGTTAAGATTTTTGAAATATCTTCCTTCATGAAAGAAGTCATCTCCTGAAGAAAAGGGAGGGGATTTAGCTGTTAAAAGGAGGAAAAGCTGCCAAGCTCTCCTGGATTCAGTACCTTCCTTGTTCTTCTAAAAGCAGTTTTGAGGGAACTGTTTCACATCTTCTGGTATTGATATAACCTTAGAAAGAACTTGTTCTAACATATGGCATTGATAATTCTCGTCTTCCCTTAAGTTGCTTTAAGGTTCTCATTTTTTACTTTTCCAGAGAAGTACAAGGAGTAATTTAGAGATGAATTTTCTAAGCAGAAGCCCAGTATATAGAGAGTAAAAAAATATTGTGTAAAACTACTGGGATTTTGTAGAATGGTTGCCACTTTCTCAGTTCAAACAGACTAAAATTGAAAATGGATAGATGCCATGTTGTGGAACGTAGCTCTAAAGGTGAACACACTCAGCCTTCCAGTTGCATTTTGTATTTACCCTCCTTCAACAAGGAGAGAGTAATGTCAGAGTATTTCGTAGCTTGACTTCTTTCCTATTGTTGTCACACACACACACAAAAAGAAAAGGTAAAGTGAATTCATATTGGTTAATAGACTATTAATGCCCCTGTAAACTATGGGACTGAAAATGGTCCTGCATCTGATCCTTGCCTATTTAGCCAGAGTTCTCCACAAAATGAGTTGTGTGGGTTTCTGCCTTTCCAGCAGAAAAGCTTGGCTTGGTTCACTCTATGGGGAGGAGGGATCAATTTAAGTAAGCAAACAAAGCAAAGTACTTAGCTTGAAATCAGTAATGTAGCATTCCTTAGATGAACTTTGAGCCAGTTCCCCCATCAAACACCTGAGTGCTGTACTCACCATGCTGTTATATGTAGTCCTGTTATAAAGCAGAAGGCTTTCAAGTACACTGGCCTTGCCCCAGCAAGTAGGGAGAGAGGTGTGGATAAAGCCACATCCAGAACGATAAGCACTCCAGAAATACTAGCTTTTAAGCACATTTCAGAGAACACAGTACTGATTGATGCTGTTTCCATGAGATTTTCCTTTTATTTTTTTTTTTATTCTTCCCCCTCCTGCCTCTCCTTTCCCTCTCTTCCTATCTCTCCACTGCCTTTATCTGTGACTTTCTCTGCATTGCCTTGTCCCTGTTTGGCTGGCAGGCAGGAGCAGCACCTCTGACAGCCAGCTTAACTGCCAGGATAACTTGTGGGAGCCTGAGCTGTCAAAGGATGTTCTGGTGCCTTCACAGTACAGACCACCCTGTCCTGGAGCACTGGTGCCCTATCTCATGTGCCTCTGAGCTGGATTGGGCTGCCAGACTGTCCTGGCTTGTGGCATGGTATAGAAAAGCAATTCCAGGCCTATTTCCAGAAAACAAAGTGTAGCCACCTTCCTGCAAACCACTATCATAGGCATAAATATCCAGTATATAGAGATTTACTCTTAGAAAAAAGAGCAAATTTTTTTTCCTGAATTATTGGAACCAGGTTGTGAAATGACAGGCCCATCTGTTCCATTTTTACCCTGCCAGCTCACAATTTAGGCCTCTGATTGATTTATCTCTCTGATTGTAGGAGAGAAGTACCTCAGCGGGAGGCATATTGAGTACTTTGCTTGCTGGGTAGGCAGCCATTTGCTTCCCAGATTCCCTGATTCAAGAAAGGGGGGCACCAGGATGCAAAAGAGCCTGCTGTCTTTGACCACTGGCCAGGCACAGGTCAAATTACCATTGCTGCTGAGATTTTGGGGGTCTAGGGATTGGGTTTCTTTCCTCAGCTAGCTCCCTCTGCACCCACAGGAGCTCAGAGAAACCAACCAGGGCTGAGACACATCCTCTGGTTAAAGGTGCCAAGGATACATGACTTTCCAAGGCTGTAACCTCTCCTCAATGCTCTGGGGAACTCAACATCAAAAAGATCCTTTTTTCGATTTTTTTTTGTTGTTTTTGTTTTGGTGTTTTTTTGTTTGTTTTTGTTTTTGTTTTTTTGTAGTTGTCTTGTACTTCCAGTTCCCAAGTCCAGGGTTTCATTGATCATCAGCAATTGAAAAAGTAGATTGCACAGAAATAATGGCCAGTTAAGGTTTGATCAATAAGGAAATTGCTCCCGTTTGAGTATTTACCACTGGGAGAGATGTACAGCCACAGATCTAACGATTTTCTAGGATGCAATGCCTCAAATTCCAAAATCTCCTGCATTTAAAATGAGTTGAGAGAGCTGGCTGAAGCACAAGTTCTGCATTTGTCTGTATTAACAGAAGGATTTCTCTGCAAGTATTGTTGAAATCGTAGCAGGGACATGAACCAGATTTCAAACCTGGCCTTGACGTTGAAAACAGTGATGAAATATATTAAAACCTTGACCATGAAGCATTCATAAGCTTTGTGCTTTATGCACTTCACTTTAAAACAACTTTCTCCCCAAAGTTTGCAGAGTGGTCTCCTGCATCCACAGGCTATCAAGAATCACCCTTGTGTCCTACAGTAGAGGGAATCTTGCAAAGTGTCTCTTATGGGATGTCTTCATGGCATATGGCACTGTTGAGTGCAGATTTCCCCCAAAACGACAAAGAAAATATTATACTGGCCAGAGGCTTTACTAGAGAAGTTTGACATCCTTTTCATTTGAAATTTAAGTTCAGTGCCTCTTTTTGCTGTAGTTGCTTTCCAACAAAAGAGAGAAATGTCTAACAGATGCAGCAGTTTCACTCAGCATCTCCTCAGATGTATGTAAGAAACCAGAAAGCACAACAAATAAAAATGCCAGCCCAAGCAGAAAGCTTCTGATACTGTTGTAAAGAGTTAAGTTGGATTTTTTAAATAGAAGTAGTGTTAGTACAGTGCACAGGCTCTGGTACCCTGATAGAATTGCCTAAATATCTGCATGTATGCAATTTTGAAGGCAGCATTTTGCAGCAGTGTATTATACTGGGCTTCTGTATGTGCTGAAATCTGTGATGGTAAGAGATGTTTGTTGCCACATATTGAAACCATATCCTCCACTTCTGTGACACAGACTGACTGCTTCCAGAAAAACAAGAGAAATCCACATACTTGGAAGATGGGTAGTGCATTTTTTTATTGTTTAAACACCTCTATTCCTCACTTCTCAAAAAAATAAAACACAAAGTCCTTGGAAACACCAGGCACTTTGCCAGCTTTTTGAAGACCTGTGAAAAGAGTTGTTAGGCTAGCAGCAGGTATGGAAACTTGATGAACCAACATGACAGGTACCAGTAAGAGAAATATCTGGAAATATTTAATGATTCAGTAGCTCAGTCCATGTATGAATTGTTCTTTAATTTAGATGGTGGACCTGTGTTAGAATATTTTCACCCTTTTTGATTAAAGGGTGTGAGGCATACTGCAGTTTGTGCCCTTAGTATGAGGGTTTTCCAGGACTTTTCTTACTGCTATGACCACAGCTGCCCTCTTTGTGGCAGTGTCTTCTGGCTCCAGGACTTGCTTGGAGTTCAGAGCACTCAAGAGCTGATGAAGACACATCTGTGGTGCTGCCACATTAAGAGTAAGGCAAACCTTTCTAACACAGGAAGAGTAAGGAAATTTAACAGGGAAATAAATGCCCTTGTGTTCCAGCTGGTCCTCAGATATCAGAGGGGCTGGTGGCAGCTGGGCTTAGATTCTGGGTCACAGACAATTCCACACTGAGTAGCAGAAATACAGAGGCAATTCAGCACTCTAAATCCAGCCATGTTCAATGAGAACTACTCCAGTTAGAGATGCACAGGTAGAACAATACCATACAATACCCTGTAAGCCTAGTCATGCCCAGTGAACCCTCGCAGCCAGAATGAAAAGGTCTGGTGGCATTTAATAGCACTCACAACCTGGTACAAAACAGTGTCATTTCATGAGCAACAGAGATGTGGGTTCTTCTTGGGTTGCTCATGACCGATGCGCTCTCTCTGAAAGCATGCTTGCATACTTAAAATACAAATAATACAGATGACGAAAAATGCATTAATTTGCAAGATGAGTATATGCACTAAAAGTGTGATGACAATATAAGCTAGCATTCTGAATTTCCCTCAGTATAACACTTAGTATAGCTGAGTCTGACCCAATAGGTGTTCCTGAGGGTGAGGAGATGTGTACAGCCCATTGCCATGCCTGGATACATTGTGAAAGGACAGCTAGGGATTAAGATGGAGAGGTGGCCAGTTGCATATGGCTCTCTTCTGCCAAAAAACAACTCTTGGGCTTGTCTCTTTGCACCTGGCTGACACATCTCAACACAACATTTCTCTGGAAAGGATTGAGTTTAAAGTTGCATCCATAAACTTTTACACGTGTCTGTTGCAGTGATGTGCAATGCTCTTGCAGGCATTGCTGCCTCTGCCTCTCCCTTTCCCTGTGGCCATGGACAGAGCTCATGTGGTGACCCTTGTAGCTGGTCATCTCACCCCTTGTCTCAAAGCCTCCTGACAATGTCTACTGCAATTAGCAAACCAACTCATTTCTTTACTTAATGATGAGTTTGCTCTTGCCCGTGCACTGCACCATCTACTGTGAACATCTGAATTTTGCACTCAAAAAAGCTTGCATTGCAGCAACATTGAAGCTCAGACTTCACAGCTAGCAGCAGTGTTTTGCAGCCACAACCAAACCTTGGGAGATCTCTGCATTCAGCCCTCTCCCATCAACCCTGAACTCCTGCACAAAGTAACCCTTATGAATATGGGAACTAGTCTGTCATGCAGAATAAGAAGGAAGAGATTAAGAACATCCAGGTTGTGGATCAGTTACGGGTGCCTTTTTTGTTGGTTTTTTGTTTGTTTCTTTTATGAATGAAACATATCTGCAGTATCTGCAGTATCTGCAGTATCTGCAGTAACATGCTGCCACAATTGCACGAACATGGAACACATCAAAGCCGGTGAACATCAAAAAGGTGGATTTGATGTGTTCCCTGGCCCACAAAGAAACCATGAGATCCAGTACTGTCTGAGACAGTAACACTGTTTATAACTTACTGGAGCAAAACTCTCCTGTTTGGGGAGGGTAAGAGGGGTCCAGCAATACTGCTTCTCCTCATTTTTATTCACTCCCTTTCCCAGGCACACACAGCTTGGGTTTTACAAAGCCCCACAGTTCAGGTACTGATGCAAGCTTCTCCAGCCATGGGTCAGGTGGGAGGAGAGCAAGTTCTCATGAAAACCCTGTCAATAAGGGGGAAGGGTGGCTGGGCTGTAAGCAGGATGGTATCTTGTGCAGTGGAGCACAGAACTCACCAACCCAGGAGACTCATGGCATCCCAACACTGCAGGCTTTGCAGAGTGCTCAGCCAGCTTCGCACACGAGCTCCACAAAAAGTGGATTAAAGTGGCAGGGAGTGAAAACTGCCCTGCACAGACCCTGCTACTTGCCCTGCACCTGTAGCTTAGCCACTGATGCTCCATCCTTAAAGGAATTCAAGGTGGTGAAACTTGAATGAGCCTTCTCTAATAAATGCAAAGACAAGAGGACAGACAATGAAAAATGTAATTAGTGAGTGCTTGTTTTCAGAAAAATATGTGCTGAAAATACTATGAAATCAACAAATTTGCAGTAGGCCAGTCTGTTCATGGCTACGTACTCTCATGCTCATAGATAATTAATGAGCACGATTACAATACCAGGGTTTGGATGGCAGTACAACAACAAGAGCACCAACGAGAGTAAAATGCTAGTGGTGTCACTGGATGCCTAAGGAAACAATGCTTATTATTTTGAAGGGCAGATAAGTGGGCTCATCCCTTGCTGCTTGTCTCTCCTAGAAGATAGGAGGGACAGAGAAATCTCTGCTCTTTTTCTCCCCTCGTGGTTTGCAGAACAGGTAGAGCACAGCAGATAGAAAGCTTGAAGTGGTGGGTTTAGCTCCTTATTATTTAAGGCACAGCTGTGATCAATTTCCAGGCTGTAAAGTTTACAAGAAGGTGCTGGAAGCAGGGGCTTTTCCTACAGCACTGCAATGGCCCCTCTGCCTTGCATTTGTCCCTCATTTAGCTAGCCTGACTTTGGTATGGCCGCAGCTCTGAATTCTGTAGAAAAATGAGGAGGAGAAGCCAGCAAGTATCACCAGGACTTCAAATGAAGTCCAGCAAAAGCTGATCTCAGTTTGCCTAAGGGCTTTTGCTTTATCCGTCTTCTCTACACACTGCTGCTGTGTTGGAGTTTACCGAAGTGTTGCTTGAATATTCCATTGTTAAAACATTTTAAAAGAAAATAAAGCCATCTCTTAGTGGTGCCCTTCTGTGCATTGCTGAGTAGTTAGGAGAGTTTTAATCTTTTCTGAAAAAAGAAAAGAAACTTTGTATTTAGTTTAGAACAGCAGAGGTACTTCTTAGAAGCGATCAATTTGCTGAGTAGAAGGATTTTGCAAGCGATTTTCCTACAGTGTACTAGTTGCTTGTTTATCTCTTTTTTTTTAACCCAAAAATTCCTCAGCGGAGGGCCTTTTTGCCTGGAAGGTCTCATTTTATCTCATGCAGTTTCCTGTTTGCTTTAGGCACAAGCCTACAAGTATCTGCTAAAACAAAATAAAAAACCACAATCCTGGAGAAGTCTTTCGGATTCATATATCAGCATGTCTGTCCCAGAATAATCTGACTTGAACTACTATGCACAATGATGAGCTAAAACGTAAGAATGATCCCACAGGTACTATTTTGGGAGGGTGTTGTTCCTCCAGTGGAAGCACTTTGATTAGTTAGCATTGCAATAAAACATTTCCTGTGTCCCCAGGTTCTACCTCCTGGGCATGTGCTGGTAATATTGAGCAGTGCTGGTGGCCACAGCCTTTCTGCTTGGTGTGGTACATTTTTTTTAACATGGAGCAATACAAAAGCTGGGAGCAGGGATTTGAGGAGGTGTCTTTTTTTTATCCTCTCAGCCCTGTTTCACCCGTTCTGCTAGTCTGTCAATTTACTGCCTCCTCAGCCCCATAGGTGAGCTGCAGACATGTGCAGCTGCTGAATGTAATGCAGGTGGAAATGGTCTTTGTGGTTTGGTAGCAGTCTCAGTCCTTTGCTTCCTCTTCCATCAGGCACTGGTTTGCACTGGTTTGGTTTTCTGTTTCACAATCCTGCATCCCCTCTATTGTTCAAAGCAGGACACAATACAGTAGACGGCCTAGGCATACTAAGACCTTCTTTTGAGGACTGATAAATTTGCCAGAACTTCTTATGGGCTTCCACAGAGTGTGGAGGAGTCCTTTGTTTTCCTTTCAGAGGCTAGCTTTAAATGCAGCTGTAGCGATTGAACTGTTTGTTTTTGCAATTGCTTGTGGGAGTGAGTGGAGTTCCAGTTTCTTTGATGGCTGACTCTCTGCTTGTCCCCTCCCTTGGAGCAGACATCCCAGCCCTGCACCTAGAGCTTGTTCACACGGAGAGGTCGGGGCAGCGTGCTCCAGAGACGTGCCTGGTGATGTCACAGGATCAGCCAGAGGGGATTGAACAGCTATAAGGGCCATCACATGAGATAGAACAAATTAGGCTTGCTTTCTGCATGCTTCATCACTGTCTGCATGAAGTCTCAGGCATTCCAAGTGTGAAGCAAATGCTTTCATAAGTATTTTCTGTCTCTGGCAGCCATTGGTGTGACCAGCATTGTACATTGTTATCTGCCACATCTGATGGAACTGTTATTGGTGGTTATTTTTAAAAGTAGAGTTCTACCCTGCTGTACATAATGCTGATCTGCATTTTTACCAGATCAGCTTGGTCTGCATCTTAAAGAATTGTTTAAACTGTCTTTTCTGTTTTGAAAAATTCTATCTTGTTAAATTTTCGGCTGGCAAAGATTTTACATTGTATGGCATATAAATCCCTCATCGCTTGAGGACAGAAGTCCATGGCAAGCAGGGAGCGCTAAAAGGGAAGAGTTTCCATGTTCCCAGCACTTTCACTGTCAGGTCCATGGGGAGCAGCCCCTGTGTGAGCACAGCCTTGAGCTCTGCCCTGGCAGCAGCTTCTCATCTCTGTGTGACTGTGAGAAACAAGTTGGCATTGGGCTGAGGCTGAGGACAGGTGACAGAAGAGAATGATAACTGCTCTCTTTGACAGTCTCATTAGAGAGGCCAAGAGTTCAGCGGGAACTCCTGCTCATGCCCAGCAGCAGAAAACCCAGGACAAAGCCAAGCAGCAAGAAGGGCATGCTGCAGAGAAAGCACCAGTGTTAACACCTCAGCTTTCCTTGCATGGTAGATAGGGGCTGGATCTAAATAACCTTTGTCTGGCACTTCTCATGAACACCCCTGAGAGAGATGGAGGTGGCTGGGAGTCAGCCCATTTTCGGCACAGACAGTTATGTCAGTTTTCTGCTGCTGTTCAATTGCTCTTTCATGAGAGGGTGGCAGTAAGGGAACTGAAAGTTAAGAGACTTTGTGCCTTTTTTTAAACTTCATCATTGTTGTCCCTTGTTATATATAGCCAAAACCTACAGTCTTTTATAGGGACACTGGAGCAAACTGTCTGCCAGAGGTCAAAGGAGTCACATCCTCAGAAATACACAGAGTAACAGTAACCTTCAAAATAGCATGATAGTGTGCTTTTTTGTGGTTTCAGAGGATATTTATATGGCAATCTTTAGGCCAAGCAACCAAGGATGTTGTGCTAACACAGTCCAAGCACTATTCTTGGGTGCTTTTAGGTGCCATACTTTTCTTAGCAGAGGTTAAATTTAGAACAGGAGAGCAGACTGCCAAAGGTAGAAAACTGTTCCTGTAAGCCAATGGAAACACAAGGATCTGTTCTGTAAGCTGAATCGAGCTCAGATCTCCAATAAATGCAGTGATTTTGGGGAAGCTTGGTCATAGGGAGAAGGGAGAAGTCATAGGGAGAAAACACGTAACTTGTCTAACTCAGGAGTAGTTTTAGTGACTAATCCTCTAAGGGGATGAGGCTGGGATGCCCTCATTTGTAGTCATGAGGGTGTAGCTACATATCCAGGGTTTTACACCAGTGTGTACTCCTGAGAGAAAGAGCTAGCTGAAGAGACACCTTTCCCCCCCCCAGATAACGCATGATTTGGCAATGTGATTTTTGATGATATGACTTGAAAGAGAGGCTAGATTTTGTTATAGCTCTCTTCTGTGTTTGCCTGAAAACTTTAAATCAATCTAGATTCTGCTATGGTAAATTAAAAAAGAAAAAAAAAAAAAGAAATTACAGAGAAGGTACCCCTGGTGGAATCCATCAGCAGCAGTGAAACATTTCCAGTCCTGTTCACTAAATTTCTTATTTTGAAGTATGGGAAATACTGTTATTGCCACTGAAATTATATGCAGCAAGACAGCAAGCATCCTAATGGAGAGTCCAGAGGAATCTGTGAGAGCCAAAAGGTAGCTGCATCCCTTTAAACAATGTCACATTTTTACAATGTGGAAATGCAGAACAAAACCTATATTTTCTGCCGTAGATACCAGCCTCATTTAGATAATTTTTAACAGGTGCATATAGAATTAAGTGCCAAAACCTAGAATTTACCCTTTTGATAATCCATAAGTATATACTTACCCCAATCAAAACACGGGTGGTTCTTCACTCCGTGCTTCTCCTGTGATGTGCAATGCCACATCTGTCTGCTCCCCTCTGTTTCAGCAGTGCCATTTGTAGGTGCCTCCCTGATGGTCTGATAGCCTGAGTATGAATTCTGAATTACCTTAACACTGCTTGGGTGGCGGGGTGTGCAGGCAACTCAGTGTAGTGCCATTCATGTGCAGTCTGTCCAAGGCTGCTTCTGCTTTAAGGCAGTAGTTTGATTTGTTATATTCAGGTGAGGAGCAGAAAAGCTTTTCTAACTTGTCCAAAGACAGGTAGATTTTTCCGAGCAGATTTATCCTAGAGTGGCATTCCCTAACCCGTAGGGAATAGCTACGGGCTTACCCTGTTGCCCACTTCGCTTTAGAGCTTGTGCTCTTCCTTTTCTCAGAGAGGCACAGCTGCCAGCATGGATTCTGCTTCTTAAAACCATTTTGTGTGACCATTCTTAATGCAATTCCCGCAAAGGATGTCTACCACAGTTTAACCAGATAGCTATAATCAGATAAATGTTAGTATGGCTATATAAATTAAAAGCACACACAGTTTTGTTGCAGTTGAAGTAGAGCTAGTAACACTTGGTAACACTTTCTCCTACTCAGAGTCTGGTATTAGCATATGAGAAACAAGTTTTATTCCTATTAAGGAAACCGACAGAGGCTAATATTTTTCTTCTAATATTATTAGTTTAATCTTATGTAAGAATCAAGGCAGTCCTTTACATATTAAATTGCATCCACCCAGGCTTCATTTGGAATCTTGTGTTGCAGCTGGAGCTTATCCAAACATAATACCAGTAACACTTAATGTCCTTAACAACAAAGGAAAATACAATTAAACAATATCATGTTGCAAAGTTGTTTGATATCTGCTAAACATGCTGTTTAGCAGATGTTTAGCATGTATTGTTTGAGCATAGCACTCTGACTATGTAGCAGAGTACCGCAGAAGATATATGGATTTCTGTGGGAAAAGTGGGCAGAACAGGGCATTTTCAACGTGGCCGTGTATTATTCTTCCGTGACTGGAAACTGCAGCTACTAAAAAAGCAGCAAAACAGCCAAGTCCCAAGCAGACTAAACGTGCCTTGCAGCAGCAGGCAGAGGAGAGTCCAGCCTGCGAGCCCTGCTCGTAGGGTGCCAGCTCTGGCCCTGGCCCTGGCCCTGACTCGCATGACCTCTTGCAGTGAGCCTTCACTTCTCAGAGGTGTGTTCACCTTTCAGGAGACCTGGTGACCTCCAGCTGCCCCACATCCAGGACCTGGAAGCCTCACCCAGACGCTTCAGACAGGGTTCTCTTGCTGTTTAGGCAGAGGTCTATCCCCTACCTGAAGTCCCAAATCATTCCTATGAGTGGTCAGGGCCCCTAAAGAGAATCCTAGCTGAGTTTGGACTAGGGGGTGTAAACAGGTTGCCAGGTATGAGCTGAAGGTTGTTCCTTGGACCCATGAGCACATTCAGAGGGCCAGGATGACCAGAGGGCTACAGCAGAGGCTGAGAGCATCGGGCTTGTTCAGCCTGAAGAAGAAAAGGCTCTGGGAAGAACTTATAGAAGCTCTCAGTACCAGAGAGGGGCCTTCAAGAACACTGAAGAGGGACTTTTTACAAGGTCGCAGAGTGATAGAACAAGTGGGAATGGCTTTAAATGGAAAAGGAGTAGATTAAGATTAGAAATCAGGAGGAAATTCTTTACTGTGAGAGTGATGAGGCACTGGAAATGTCGCCCAGAGAAGTTATGGCTGTCCAGTCGCTGGAAGTGTTCATGGACAAGGCCCTGAGCAACCTGGTGAAGTGGGTGGCATCCCTTCTTATGGTGAGAGGTTAGAACTAGATGACATTTAAGGTCCCTTCCAACCCAAGTCTTTCTAGGATTCTATGATTCTTGCTTCTAGTTTTCCCCAGCCATCTCTTGCCTGCTTTTCTCTGTCCCACGACCCAGGGAGACCAGTACCAGGAGCCCCTTATCAGCTGGGCTTGCGTGTTCATTTTCCGGCCAAGCTACCAGCACTGATTTGGGACTGTAGGAGTGTTTGTTTTCAAGTTAGAGCAAAAAGGCTTGTCTAGAACACCCAAAATTTGAAAGAGACACCAAAATTTCCTCTGTGTGTCAGTTTTTTTGGCAACAGAGAAGCTCCACGAGGACTACTGTTTGTCTTTATACAAAGATAAATAATCAGATTGTTTTGGCAACAGCCAAGCTTTTATTCAGACATGAGCTTCACATATCTTTATGAATTTAGAAATCAGTTGGAATGCTGACCACTGGCATTTAATGACTTCCTGTTTTTGTCTAAAATGCTTTCTATAGATAAAAGCCTTAGTTTCTCCATTTGAAGGGGGGCAGTGCACCATGTCTCTCCTGCAGTTAGTAGATCAGGAGCAAATTCCATTTTTCTTCTTTTGCGGGATTCAAATGCATACAGATAAATTGCAACAGGGTGAGGCTTTTGCTTTTATTTTTGGAATGCATTTTGCCCATTGCTCTTTGCAAGTTGTTCTCTAAAACCGTTACAAGTATGTTCTAAAAGAGGACTGTTCAAACATGTTTGGTTTGCAGATGTCAATTGAGAAATCCTTATGGTCTCCTCCATTTGCATTAGCACTGGAGTTCTCTTTCAGAGATGTCAGCTGTGGAATACTTGAGGGTGCCTGGATCAGCTGGCCAAAAACCAGTACACTCACTTGGAAGACTGCGAACATCAGGCAGGGAATTACATCAAGACCTGGGCTAGAGTTTGGTGAGCACCCATAAGCAATAAGCAGATCACTTCTGGTGGCTTACTACTGCCCAGCTTCATTTTCTCTTCAGTCAGTTTTATTTTGTTATTGGTCCTCCCCAGGCTTTTCTGTCTGTTTGCTGTTTCACCTGCCAAAGCTTTAGGTGCTACAGGGATACAAAAGTGCTTGGAGACCATGTGGTATTGGAAACACGCACATCTGGTGCCAGGCTCTGTGGAAAGACCACCTGTGACAAATGTGTGAAGATGGAAGCAGATGGGTTCCTCAGAGAAGGGATGGTTTGTTGACAAAGATAGCCATGCCTTAAACACCAAAAAAAATCTGTGCACCTTCAGAGGGTGAAGACAGATGTTTGAAGCACACACATTCTGAATTCCTGCTGAGAAGAGGAAACACAATTTTCAGCAAGACGTCATTTCTCTGTTCCTACACAATCGAGCCATTATTTTGTACAAAGTCTAGCCAAACTTGCTAGCTGAAATTCCCAGAACAAGATTCAGCAAGAGGTTGGATTGTGCACGTGCAGGTAGCTGTGAAAAAGGTAGGAAATCAGGGATCTGATGCAACACTAGGAGAACCAGTTTATTCTAAAATCCCTTTACAAACCATGGGTACAGTACACTGAAAAATCTCCCAAACCTGTCAGTTACAGAATTTATGTGGAGCTAAGATATTTGATAAAGCTGAGGATAGGGTTTTATCTATAACTTGCACATTTAGAGCTGCTCAGCTCCCAGGAGAGCACAGATCCCTAGGGATGAGGCATATATAGTGTTGAGAAAGACAAGCTGGTGGCTTGTATCACCCAACTCCTTTCATATGCTCTCTATTTGTGTATTTTCTCTTATGTGCTCACATCCTCTTGCTCCAAATCATCTGAGAGAAGTGTAAATAAGATAGTATTGCATGAATATGAATGTAGATTTTATTTACATTTGCATTGTTTCTCGCTTCCTGTTTTACACTGCTATCCCGTCGTTCTTTCTGGAGATATTTCGTGTTTCTTTCACACACAGCCTCACCAGGTAAGTGTTTGGCTTGAAACACAAAGGCACCCAATAGTGTTAAAGTCTCCTAGAGGCATGTCAGAGAAAGCAGCATTTTACAATCGATCAAAAACTGCAGAAGGAGTGTGCTATGAATCTCTCACTCTTTCAGAATTCATACAGCTTCCTTAAATAAAGACACCTTGAATAAACGAAGCAGTTCTAATAGCACCTTTTTCAACATGGCCATTCTTACTGGTACGCTGTAGGCAGCTCTCCCCCACCTGGGGTATTTTTCAAGGACTTTCCTTCACTGTCATCCTCTTCAACTCTTTTGGAGTCTGTGGATGGAGAGGCAAGCCTTTCATATATAAAGTTCTTCAGAATTTGCCAAGTTTAGCATACAATTATTTATTAATATATTTATTAATCTGATCCAAAAGTGATAGTCACATTCTATTTCTTCACATGAAATTTCCATGGGTGGAAGCAAGTATTACCCCTATGTTAATTATTTCCAGCAGAAAATGCAAAAATCGACAACAGTGTTTTCATCCACCAACAACTATTAGCTACATTGTAATAGTGTTGTGTCAAAATTGGGGAAAATTAGGTCAGACTAGAATTAGAAGAATTGTTCCTACACTCTGAATGTTTACAACATGATAAATGCTCTTCATGAGCTTTGTTATCTATAATTATTCATTCATTTTAGATTTCATGCTGTCATAGTTGTGTCGGGAAAACAATACATAGCTGTAAATAAGCTTGCAGTACTTATCTCTCTTCATGCTATGCACAAGATAATGCTCAGTGTGATAAGGAGGATTATTGATACAGTGTACAGATGGCTAGGACATGAAGAAGTGCAGTTGTGTTGCAGCTGATGAGCCTGCACCTCAGCTAGCATAGCAAGTGGCTTTCCCTGCTGAGGGTGGGATTATATCAGAATGTGGAAAATGCCAGGCACTTCTGCAGCCCTTTTTGGCTATGGTTTTGCTAATTAAAACAAATCACTCTCCCAGAGCATTGCTTTTAGCCTGCACCAAGTGCAGAAGGACTCTTCTCTCTGTTGGTAGCTGTGATAACAGTGGTAGCAGTGATGTTCAATGTCCTTTCCCCTCTCAGTCACCACTGTCTCAGAGGACGTGGGGGAGCAGCTGCCTGTCACAAGTGCCACTCTGAGGGCAGGAGAGGATTTGGAGAGGACAGAGGGTGGACAAGAGTAGAAGGGCAACAGCAGCAGATTATAAATGTTCCTGCAGTTCAGCTGGAATGGATCTTTTCTGTCTTTGATATGCTAGTTCCTTATCCTATTCCTGTAATCTTAAAAAAACCTGCAAACCCAGGAGAGATTTTTTTTTCTTTCTCTCACTCCCTAAAAGAGGCCCTTTCAATATTTTTCCTCTCCACGTAGACTGAGGAATTTGCAGGGTGAGTGTGACCCCATGCCAGATATCAGGGTTAACACACAAGATGAATAGAAGAGAGCGCATGAAAGGAACACAGTGTGGTTAAGGCAGAGAAGAAGGGTGTTTGAGAATAGGTGTGCATTGACAAGAGCTGCATCCCTCTGGAGCCTCTGAAGGACAGCAGTGTGTGACTTGGCAGAAGCAGAAGTGCTTCTTTTATTTTGCTCTTTTGAGTTAGAGGAAAACAAATGTTTGCAGAATAAACACAGACATAGGCTCTCCAAGGCAAAAGACAAAGACAAAAAAAAAAAAGGAAAAAGAGTGCTGCTTAGGAAACACTTTGCCTGCTAACACAAGAAGTTTCATGAGTAGCCATCCAGTCTGGTATCCTAGTAATGAGTGACTAGTTCATCAGTGTTTATTCTTGTGTAGCTTATTTCTTTTCTGCTGATGGTTTTTGGAGTTGTTTGGTCTTTTGTTCTTGTATTCACTGATTTTTGTGTGATTTATCGTGACTGGTTTCATATGCCTACTGGCTACAGCAGTTTTTACTCTCTTGCAATCAAACCTTGCTGTGAGGCCTTGTCTCATTTACCCAAGGGTTTCCAACATCCAGCTACCATGGAAACATAATCTGGACTGATGCACCAGACAAGGGTGCAAGACAGATGTGATGGAGTCATATCACGGTCATTGGAAAGCCTCCAGTGAACTTCTGCCACAGCTCTGCAAGACAGACAATGCACAAGGAGTTGGAGTTTCATTTCTCGTTGGGATGAGAGATATCACACCTCAGCAGAAAATTAGACTATGTCATAAATGCTTTTTTGTAACTCATGTTTCCTGCTGTAAAACATGCTTCTCAGTCTGTAGGGACTCTTCAGTCTTTTAAGAAGATGTGCTATTTCTCTGGCTCCCTCAAGCTTTCCTGTCTAATGGCTAGCCATGTGCTAGATGGGCATTTCTTCTTCACCCAGGCCTCTGTGGCCTGACCCTCAGGACAGACCTTGGCCATGCTCCATGGGAATATTCCTTCTGCTGCAACTGAAGAGCTCATTTAGCTTCTTGCAGTGTCATTGCCTTTGAAGGTCTGCCAGGGCTGGAGGTAATATCCCAAGGTGCTCTCTGTCCAGGCAGCAGTGCTCTTCAGCCACCCAAGGACATAAAGTCTGCACTTCTTTTCAAGTACTTTGGGCTCTCCTAGTGCCATGGTACGACTATGGCATTTCCACAAAGGTTTAAGTGACTGAATGTGACAGATCTGCTTAGTATGTCACGGCAATTTAGGTTTGACCGAGTTTGTAAAATGTTAAGACACACCTGGAAATTACTAACGCTGTTCTTTAGACTGCTCTCAGTTCTGATTCTGAGCAGAAAAATATTTTGGTGTATGCTTAAGGCTTTCCAGTATATGGCAGCAGGAAGCTTTTGGATGTCACTGTTTTATTAAATGTGATATTTTTAGATCTTCATTCTTGGTAAAGTCAATTCACAACAGATTTCTGTGAGGGAAATAATTTAATCTCACTTCCAGCTTACTTCAACAAATATTCTAAGTAAGAGGAAGAAAAAATAAATTTCAATCCTTGTTTTCCTTCCAGAAAAAGAATTCCATGTTTAACAGATGAAGTTTCCTAAATCCGAAGTATTAAGAGCCTGACATTTATGTTTTCCTCTGTACCTAACTCAAACACATTCTTACCATGAGCAATGCTTCTCAGTATTTTTCAGTGTACCAACAGTTAAATAAAAAGTGAGCAAACCTGAAGCATTTTTGTGTCACTATTTACAAGCACTTAGTGAGCTGCCAGAGCCATTTGCATGAGGGGATATTTTGCTAGGAGCAGAAGGGTGACAACTTGCACAATAGTGACTTTCTTCCAGTGCTGGGTGGGAAGGCAATCTTTGTTTTTATCATTTTTCAGTGTAGCTTGAGCTGCACAGAGCAATTAGTTGGTTGCTCAACCACAGTCCACTTTTTCTTCAGTGCAGCCAATCAAGCCTCAGCACGTAGGTTATCAGACCTGTCTGAGATACTGAGGAGCTCAGAGAAGCCCAGGAACTCCATCTGAGACAAGTTTTCAGTGCAGTGGGCTGCATGTGGATTTTTCTGGATGACTTTGGGGCTTTCTCAGCAGCAAATTCCTATCTGTCTCACCATAGAGCTTTTTGTTGCTGTTTCTAACATATCAAAAATTATGCCAACAGAATGTTCTGTTGTTCCTTAGCAACAGATTAAAAAAAAATTTGGAAAGTTGGAAGCCTTCAATTGTAACTTTGAACAATACTGTGAGAGCTCTCCTGCTAGCTCCATTGTTTTCACATTGGACTTTTCTGCTACAGGCCTGGTGAGGATGCTGTCATTGTCTTTTGTCCTACACTGTAGATCCCATGACTTGCAGTGTTCCCATCCCTGATGTTGTTCTACCAGGGCAGCCTATAGTGAAGAAAATACATGCTTAAGCTAGAACAAAGTCCACTGCTGCCTTAGGAGGCTGAACACAACATGCACAATTTCAACAGTGAGTGGTTGAATTTGAATTATTGACTTGGTTTCTGCAAAAACCAGCTCAGCAGAGCTTTTCTGTGCAGGGGGCAGATTCTATCAGGATGGACAGTACTGCAAATAAAGAGATGCAGTTTTCTAGTCTTATGGCAATAGGTACAAGGAAGGGACAAAAGCCTGTAGTCCTTTGCATGGGTTTCAAGTACTCTTTTCTAGGACTGCTGGAATCCAAAACAGCTGCAAAAAGACAAAAGCTGTGAAGTGGGTTCGTGTGTTTGATGCCACCTCAGCGTGGGAGAGGTTCATCCCCATGCTGTCAGATTGCTGCCAGAGACCCTCACAAAGGGTGAAAGGGCTCGATGCTTTGTGCTGGCAGCAGGCAATTCACCCCCCAGCTTCTTTCCACTGGCGGGCTCTGTGGGCCAGCAAAGCGATGGGCATTGAGTGGCACCGTTAGTGCAAGCAAACTCAGTTTAGGGATGCTTTTTGGTGTGTAAAGAGCCTGTGTGTGGGGTTCCCTGGTTGGTGACCAGTGTCTGCCATCTGGCCTATATTGCAGGCTTGCAGATCCCTTCGGAAAATCTTCTTCTGTTTGATCTAGGTGGGTTTGCTGTCCCAACCCTACAGCTCACAGTTGTCACTGCCCAAGCTGGAAATTGCTGGCAACTTCTTGGCAGGCATGGCCAAAAGTCTGCCTGCTGTGGGAACTGACTTAGCTGCTAGTCCTGCAAGAGACCATCACTGTAATAAAAACGGGAGCAGTATGTCAACAAATAAATACCACAGTGACAGGAGAACCAGTTTGGAAACAGCGCTCTCTGTGTAGTGCTGGGAAGCCCTTATTGCTGCTGCCCATGCTAATCCTGCTCAGTGATGATAAGGCGTTGGTTTCCACCTCAGTAAAGCAGCCTGGAAAATCTCAGGAGCCCTGTCTTTGTTCTGACATGATATGTGTGTGTAAGGGTTTCCCCAGCAGTGCTTGTATTTAAAGCCTCTCTAACCCTGCAAGGAGTTACAATTTTCCTTTAATTCCGTACTCCCAATAAAGCACAAGGCATTTTATTTAATTTCTGCATTGGGCTCTGAATTTTGTTCTGGTCTTTGTTCTCCTCAGAGCTTTGGAAAACAGAGAAAGGAGGGGGGAAGCATTTTAATCGGTGTAAGACTCTGTGGCTTTGACACTATTGAAGCCTGATGAGCCTCTGAATTTTGATTGAATAGAACCCTAAGAAAAGAAGTAGATCCCTTGAAGGACGGCATTTCAGTGCAAGAAGGATGTGTGTTTAGGACTTTCCATTACATAATGGGACTGAAATGGGTTAACAAGACCCAGGCTTTCTTTTTCTTGAGAATTGCTGCCTGCACCACTCTTTCTCTATTACTGATGCTTCAGTCACAGCACTCACAGAAAGGTTTTCTTTGTTGTTATTAGTTTGAGAAGTAAATTGCAGTATTGTTTCTCCTGATCAAGAGATTGATTAGTCAGAGGTCTCTAGCTGAAGGGAAAAAATGTTCCTCATTATCAGCTTTAAATGTAAATGTATTTGCCAAGCAGGGTTTCAGATGGTGGGGGGCTGGGGCTGGGGGGTGTGTCTTGCTCTTTTGATGTGCTGCCCGTAACGATTTACAGATCTTTGAAAAGCATCCCTCTCATCGGGTCAGTGAAAAGAGAGTGTGGGAACAATGCTCCTGAAAGAGAAAATTGACCATTGCTGCTTCTGTCTGGATGGTTCTTGTGGTGTTTTGGCAAGTAATGGTGCATTAGTACATTTGTAGACTTTGTGTTTTGTCCATTCTTTCTCTTTCCAGGTGCTTTCATAATCTGCTGGACCCCAGGATTAGTCTTGCTGCTCCTCGATGTTTGCTGCCCCCAGTGCAATGTCCTGGCCTATGAAAAATTCTTCCTGCTCCTGGCAGAGTTCAACTCTGCCATGAACCCCATCATCTACTCCTACCGGGACAAGGAGATGAGCGCGACGTTCAAGCAGATCCTGTGCTGCCAGCGCAGCGAGAGCGCCAACGGCCCCACCGAAGGCTCGGATCGCTCGGCGTCCTCCCTCAACCACACCATCCTGGCTGGCGTGCACAGCAATGACCACTCCGTGGTGTGAGGCCACCGCCACCTGCGCCCACGGAGAGCGGCGGGCGGGCAGCGGCGCGGCCCCAGGGAAGGTAACCCACTCACGTTTTCTCAAACACTAATGGACTACAAGCGCATCTCTGCGAGGGGGCCTGGCACACCGGCGCACGCTGCCCTGCCCACGGGATTGGCTGTGCTGCAAAGCCTTTGGTTTCTGCTTTGAAAAAGTAGAACGTGGTTGCTTTGCAGAGGAGGCCGTCAATGGCCCATGGAGAGCCTCGCTGAGACTTTGTTGGACTTTGCTGCATCTTGGTGCCAGTCTGAATCAACTCTGATTAATTAAGCTTATACCTGCTTCACTGCATTTACATGTAGCCACTTAGTATTTTTAAAAAGGGAGTAAAGGGGATAAAAATATGCCTATCATTTAATAGACATGTAATATGTATCACCATCAGCATGCTTGTGATGAACATTTTCTGTGCAGGGAGTAAAACTGTGCTCTAGTCTTTGTATCCTTAGCCACACTGTCATAACTTCAGTAAAAAGAAAAGTATTTTTTCCTAACACAGGCAACAGGAAGATGAGGGAAACTGACTCTTCTCACTTTCATTACTGGTGTTAGAGAATGCATGTTCTGTGTGTATGCAGATTGTTTTAATTATGAAAAAAAAACCTGCTCTTTGTAAAGTCTGCCGGAAAGTAGAAAAACATAGACTGTATTCCAGTGTTTGTTTAGATTATGAAATAAACAGTACTTTAGCCACAATGTATATAAGGTTCTTCTTTGAAGTGCAGTATGAAATTTGTAACATGTGAGGGGTACCAAGTTTTTTATGGATAAGTTCTTAAAGTGGGACACATCCCTAAGGCTCTTAAAGGGCTACAGTCAGGTTGTTAGATTGCAAAAATTGTATTTATGGCATATTCTTGGAATGCTCTTTTCTTATTCATGGCAAAAAGCATACGCCTTTTTAATGGAAAAAAAGGGCATGTTTTTATAGAACCTTTCGTGTAATTTAAAACAAAACACCTTCTGCATTTTTGCACTGAGAAGTATTGGTAGGGTACCATTCAAATGATGCCCCCTTCATTTCAAAAGCAGTGGGCTACTAAGAGCCAAGGCATGATTTTATTTTGTAAAGTCAACACTTTACAAGGTAGTCATCCATTGCAAAAGACTGGACCATATTAAAGATATAGCCACACATGTACACTGTTATAAATACCTAAACTAACAGGAGTTTTTTTTCATATGAGACTGTTTTGAAGAGAAATGTCACTCATGTGAATATCAGTTACCAAGAACCACTGATAATAAAGAAAACTCTTTAACAGGGGTAAATGTGAGCAAAGGTGGGATCTTGCTGATAAAGAACTTGGGACCTCTTTCCAGGAAACTGTGTGTTCTTCTAACAATGTAAAATACATCAACAGTAAATTCCTGGCGCTGTTTTCATCATTGTAATTTGTCTCTATAACAAAAAGANAAAAACCACAAACAAACCCACAATCATAAAAAAATAACCCTGCAAAACAAAACAAAAAAAGCCAGAGATATATATCCTTCATTGTACCATACTGGAATGTAACTTAAGGGTTATTCTCCCATTTGGGCAGGGGAAAAAATGGAAGGTAGAGGGTCAGGCCAGCAAAATCCAGCATCTCTTGCTTTGAGGAGATGCTTAGATTTTATGCTTCCAAGCAAAAAAATGGCTTAGAATAGACAGTTCTTGTGAGAGGGGGAAGAGAAACAAGTGAACAAAACCTGCCTCTACTGAATAAAGTGTGACTTATGGCACTGCTTTCAGTAAAATTGAAATCCACCTGTACTGTCAAGCTGGTTTTGTGTGGATGCTGTGGAAGGTGGGCTAGGCAGAAAGAATAAACATTACATTGTCTAACAGTTGGCCAAGGTTTTGAATATATCCACTTGCTTTGAACGAAACTGGTCTTTTTTTCTGACTGTATTTGAGAGCAAGCGAATGTACAGGTTGATTTGGTTTTATTCACAGAACTGTACTGAGAAACAGAAGAACAGGCTGTATGAACTTTTTCATTTAAAAGCATCTGCTTGCTAATCCACTCATAATTTTTCCTTAGTGCCTGCTTGGTACTTGAACTAGTGCAGGTAAGCAGAAGAGAGGAGAGGGTAAGACTGCCTCCAAAGACGGGGCATGTGACTGAAAAATAATTTCCTTTTCTCAAGAGTGCTTGGAGTTCCTTTCTTCCTTGGATCCAGCAGGAGCACTTCTTCCTGTCCCTAACATCCCCACAGAACTAGAAGATCACAGAGACTTTATTTTTTGGGTTGGGGGGTTTGCCTTTTCCAAGTGTTCTTTTCACTGCTATTTACATGCTTTTATTGAATCTCATCTGGATAGGGTGGGAGGATGATGATACAAAATAGCAGCAAATCATTCACCCTAGTTTAACCCGCTGGAAGTCTGGTGGGTTTTGAGCAGCTGTGGGTGAATAACAAAGACAGGGGCGGTGTGGTGGTTTGAACATGGGTGGGCCCAAGGGCTCTTGTGAAGACAGATGCCCAAGGAGGTTTTCTGTCATCATTGTGGTTGTGACAGAGAGCAGTTGCTGTCCAGGTACATTGTTCAACCCAAGGAGGCACTTAACAATTCAAGAAGGTGAACCTTTTGAACTCTTAGCAGCAGTTAAATTTCAGTTGTTGGGTATATTAATCCAGGAGCATGTCTGACAACAGGTGGCTTTTCTCCTAAAAGGTGAAATGCAGTGTTTCAGATCAAATGCAACAAGAGGAACATTGCTTGTGCAATTCTGCTAGAGGAACCTACTGAGCATATGGCTGCTGTATAACTACTTGATTAGTGCTTTTTGTTGTTGACATGTTGTTCCTATATCCTTAAGAAATCTGATCTGTGAATTGAGTAGTTCTTTGCAAGCTAATGAAATTAAAGCTCCAGTGAGCAAAGAGAATAAAAACCAGAGCCTGGAATAGAAGGATTCATTTACTGTGCTCCTTAGAATGGTTCCTAGCCATTTGTTGTCATCTCAGAATTTTTTTAGACTTTGCTCTTCTATTCAGATTTTCCAGCCTCATTGTGCAGTTGTAGAACTCACTTCTGCTATGTGGAAACATGGTGCAAAGTACTTAGGGAAAAAGATTGCCCCACTTATTTTTACTTATCTCAAATTCCTCAAAAGGTTTTAGAAGACTTCTTAAAATACCAACGGTCCTCCCACAGTCATTAAAATTCTTTTGTTGCTGATTGCCTCTGGTACAAGTAAATCCTCTTGAAGTTCAAATGTAATGGTGTTTGTGTCAGCAATTGTAGTGGTGGGAAGTTGTGTATTAAAAGGAATATAATTTGCAGATCAAGGAAAATGTGTTTTTCTACTTCATGTATTTTCAGTGGCAGTATAAATCTGAAAACTAATTTAAAAAGATGGCCTTTGAATTTTAATTCCCTGTTGCTGTAATATATACAGAGGCTAGGTAACCCACTGGTCAGAAAAAACACAACCTTTTAATAAAAGTTTGAAAATATATCCTATGTATGTTTGACACATTGGTTTTCTTGTTAGCACCTTTTTTTTGTTATGAGTTTTCTGGGACCCCTTGGCAGCTTCAGGCTGGCTTCTGACTGAGATACTAAAAGCTGGGCAGATAGAAGAGAGGGCAGACCAAAAAAAGGTTTTTTCCCTGATTCCTAAAATTAAGCATACCTCTCTGTCCATAGTGCACCAGTAACAGAGTTTTTTTTAATAGTTGCCACAAGATTAACCATTGTTTTTTTTTAACTCTGCCTTTGCCAAATAGTCACAGCATTTAAGCAAGCAGCATTTAAACAAGCAGGCAGCAAAGGCTCAGAGCAGGCCACTTGGTGAAAAGGAAAGGACAGGTCCGCTATCTTCATGGGGCAAACTAAGCCTGGGTAACTTGGATGTCAAAGAGGAAAGGACATGTCGTATGTCCAGTGTTTTAGTTTGCCTCCCTCTGCTAAGTAACTTCTGAATATCAACATTAAATTTGTCCCAGTATGGGATTACTCTGAAATGAAACTTTTTGGGTCAATCCAAAAGTGGGCTATCTTTTGATCTGTACTAGAGTGGTGGGCAGGGGTTAACCATGGCCAGCCTGGGTCCCAGGAGCAGTGTGTCAGGGGAAACTCAAGTGGGCTCTGCTTCTGAAGCAGATTTTGTAACTTTTTCTGACCTTTGTGTTGCCCCAGAAGTACACTACCAGAAAGGATACTTAACTACTGTAAAGCCATCTGGGGTTTCTGTCTGTGACACTGCTGCAGCCAGACCTGTTGGCAGTGGGTATCCACAGACAAAAAACATGCAGCTTTTTCTGTGAAAGAAATGAAAGTCCTCCATGCAGATTGCTCTTCCCAGGGGGGATTAAAAAGAACACCACCAAATGGAAAGGCTTGGAGGCAAGCACCCCTGGTCTGTCTTTCAGTCTGTGTGAATCAAGGTGATGCAAAGCAGAGTGGGCAAAGGTGTTTCTTTGGGGCATTGTCCCCACCCCATGTGGAGGCATGACCCCATCCCTGGTGTCCCTGTCATTGTTCTGGGTCTCGTCTGACTGAGACTGGATGTAGCTGGCAGAGGTCAGTCTTAGCAAACTGGCTGGTTTTTTCCACTTGATGCAGAGTTAAATGCAGGCTTTTCGTTTTTCTGGTCCTGTTAAGGGCTTTCCTGTTATTGCAAGTGTACCTGTCACGTCCCCCCAAACCAGATCTTGCAGTGAGGCATCAGTCTGTGCTATACACTGATGTCTCTAAGGAGGCAGTTTGCTACTGCAATCTCATTTGTTCAGACAAATTGCTTGGGATTTACCATTTGATTGGAAAGGCCACTTCCCATAGAGAGTTAGCTTTACTGACAGCCACCTCTGTCCAGCCACAGCTCCTTAAGAAAATGTGCCCTTATCTTTCCTTACGTTTTCCCCTCTTAGAGGATTTTCTAAGAAGCTATTCACCCAGCTTCTCTTTTCTAAATCTATCAAGGAGAAAAAAAAGAGATTGATATTTAAAGAAAACAAACAAAACACCCAAACCAAACCAAAACAATTACAACAAAAACCTCACAAAACAAACTAAAATAAAACCCACAAGAAAACCACAGAGCACAAGGATATTAAACTATGCTGCTGTATTCTGCGGTACATGGAAATCCAACACAGTGATAGCTGCCAGCATTTTAACAAGAGCCTCCATGAAATGTTCCCTTTTGCCTGTGATAAAATTCTGATAACCAGAAGTGTATGGGGAGACTCAGGAATCTGTTAATTTTTCCTGTTTAAATAAAGCCGTGTTTGTAATTCAAAAGTATTGAGAGAGCCAATGAACTTTGGCAAACAATTTTGTTACTAAGTGCACTTACTGTAAATGTTTAGAGGTTGTATCTAGTACAATAAAGTATTTGGCATGTGTAATATGGAGCGTGAAAGAAATACCCTTTTTCGGGAGAGCTGGTCCATTTGAATGTGGAGGGGAATTAATCAAAAACTGTATCGAGGCACAGGCTTGTCTCTTCCAGGAGATAGCACAGAGCTAAAACACAGGGACAGCAAAGGGACAGGTTATTTCCAGTAAATCACTTAATTCATTCTGTTTGTAATTCTTATATGCCCACCTTCCTTTCTTTGAAGTCCACATTTGCACCATTTAACCTCAGACCTCATCTTGTTGCTATAGAGAAAGCATTTCCTGCACAGAGAAAACAAACCTACTGCTTATTTTCCCTCTTCTTTCCTTTCTCCCTCTGCTTTTTTCCTTTTCCTTTCGCTCTTCACCTTCCTTTCCTTTTTTTTGTGCATGGACATGTTTCTCCTACAATGTGTCCCCAGTTTCGATTTAACCGTAGGAGGTTAACTGAACCAAATCTGGTTGGCTTTTGTATAGAAATGGATGCGTCCACACATAGACCTGCTCAGCCATAGTAAGAATGCAGAAGTGAAATAAAATTATTCCTTCAGTGCTGTTTTTGTACAGCTCTTTAAGACTCTATTTTTCTCCTAAAGCCTATCTCACGTTTTGAAGAAAAGAAGACTTGTGCAAAGGGTTCATTAGCCCCCTGCCTTTTGTTAGAGAAGCCAATCACACCCTGATGGAAGCCAAGTGTCTGCTTCGGCAAAATGACAGAAAAAGAAGTTGGTGTTCCTAATCACTCTAAGCGTTATTAAGTACAAAAATAAAAAATGAGAAGAGTTCAAGTTTCTTCAACTCCCCAGATCCTGGTGATTCATGACTAATGCCCTGTTGCGGGGCTTTCCATGGCATGGCGTGTGTAACGTAAAGCAGCCCCACAGAGCTTGATTGCTGGACATAATGAGCAGAAAGCCAAAACACACAATTGCAAAATAAATCACATCTCATGAAAATGCACTGCAATACCTCTGGGATTTTCTGCTTAAGCCCTGGATCACCATTTGCTGGGAGAACCAGACTGTTTATATGGCGATCTGTTAACATTAAATACACAACACGTGCAGCGCCGCGGCTCACAGCCGCAGCGCGCAGTAGGAGACGCGCAGAGCAGGAGCTCTGAGAGCTGAGAGCCAGCACATTCGAGATCACAATGCCCAGAGCCCTTCCCTGCACTGCTTGGGCCAGCACTCCCTTCCTGCTTCGTGCCTTTTTGTGCACACCCCTTCAGAACGGGTGTGTCTGGGCTGGCAGCACTGCCTCTCATGAGCTGGACCCAGCAGGAGCAAATGCAAGTCAGCCTCTTTCATGTTAATCTAAAGCCTTTCTCCCCTTAACTGCTTAGACTTCACGTGGTAACAGAGCTGCTGCTCTCTCCTCTAGTCCTTGCATACCCAACCTCTTGCTGAATATTCTTGTCACCCCCCAGAATCCTTCCAGGTCCTCATTTGTGTCGCCTTTCTCTGTGCCTCCTCCAGAAAGCCTAAACCATCTTTGTGCCAAGCTTCAAGGGGACAGCCAGGTGTTTTACACCATAGATGCAGCTCCTTTGTAATTCCCTGGAGGAGAAGGTGGAAATGGAGTTAAAGTCAGTAGGCAGCCTGTCACGAGTGGTGTTCCCCAGGGCCCAGTTTTGGAGCCATTTTGGTTTAATATCTTCATCAATGATATCTGAAGTGTGTCACTATCCCTGGAGATATTTAAAAGAGATGTAGATGTGGCACTTAGGAGCATGGATTGCTGCTGGGCCTGACAGTGGTTAATGGTTACAGTCAATGGTCTTAAAGATCTTTTATAACCAAAACCATTCTATGATCTGTAAATAAATACAATATATAGAGAAAAAGGAAGTGAAAAATTGTGAGAAGGAAGGGACAACACAGAAGAGACTCCTCTACCTTCTGTGCAGAATTTGGTTTGTAACCCTTTCAAAGGCTTTCCGGCAAGTTCAGGAAAGAATTCTTGGTTGTGGCTTTTGTTCAAGAGGAAAGAATAATGCCCCTTCCATGGCATTACTTTTTTTTTTTTTTGTTTCTGATGAAAAACTTTGTTGTTTTAGGTGTATCTAATTTATTAGGAGATCAAAAGGCCAAATGAAACAAGGAGAAGCCTTTCCATTTACCACCCACACTGAGCACAAAATTAAACTGTTTTTATATAAATGGTGTTTTACTACTCAGAAGATTGAAGGATGCTTTAAGGATATAGTTTGGGGTTTCTCTATTTCTCTGTTTTTCCAAAGTTCATGATATCTGGATATTTTGCTGCTTATTCTGCCACAGATTTTTAAGTTTGTACATTCTTCTTGTCCTCAAGTGTCTCTTTGCAATCCTGCTTTTCAAAATATGTAAACACTCCTTAGTTCAAGGGAGTTACTCAAAAATGTGCCTGATTTGAGCTACTCCAGCTGCTACTGCCTTCCAGACCCCTCTCCTGTCTGATCACAGTAAGGTCTGATTTTGAGCCACAAATATATGCTAACAAGGGACAATTATTTTGTTTAGAAATTCTTGTGTCAGGGAAAATGTCAGTATTGTATCTATGTCTCTGCAGCTAATGCAATGCTCTTCAGGCAGGCTGGCTGCCCATATGGTGTTTCTTAAAGAGACTTGTCAGGAAAACACACTTTCCTGAGCTGGACTGGGTTAAGGGTTTGAAAAAGGTGACTGATCTTTCTTTTATTTTTGAAACATCATTGGTTCATATTTGCTGAACATGCTTAGAGGTGAGCTGTTGTTTAGTCTTCAGATCAGCTCTCCTTTTTCCTGCTGTTCAGACATATGCATGCTCCTATTTGTGTTCCTGGAAAAGCCTGCTTATTTTCTATAAAGTGGAAAACCTGTTTTTCAGTCCACATGCTTAAAAGCACAGGGTATCCACACCTGATCTACCAGAGAGAGTGCACAGGAGAGTGGGAATTGTGAGATCTTTACTATCAGACCTCTTTACTTGACAGCTGGACACAGGCACAGTCTGTGTTCTGATGTCTCTTTTGGTCTGAGAGCACCAGACATGTTTAATGAGTAATTCTAAGGGCACACATAAAATACAATTGTTACACAGGCAATGATTTTGCTTAGCCAAACTCCATGAAAACTTGCAGGATTGGAAAACTTTCACTTGAAGGGTGTATTTTTTTATTTCTATTTTTTAATTTCTGTGCAGAAAGCTGGAAAAGAGTGGGCAGCATTATTTATTTTTTTGTAGGCAGAACATACGCTGAATCTAGATAACCATTCCTAAATCCTGGGAAAGCACAAAGAAGCCGACTAAAGGGAGAAAATACTTCTTTTTTAATAGCAATCCATAGATGACAACTTCCTTTTTCAAGCAGACCATGTTTAACCTGGCTGCTGTAGGAAGATTACTGTGCTTGAAAACTGCTGCCAGCTTCTGAACCCGACTGCACCCTGGGAGCTCAGGGAAGGGGGAGCAGTCAGGGAGGTTTTAGACACCCTCCTGCCATGGCTGTGTGGTGTAAAGTCAGCAGAGACCAAAGGGGCTGTGGAGGGGGTCGTTTGTCTCTCTGAGAGGTGAAGTCACCCCAGGTGGCAGCTGTGCCTGAGCAGCCCGGCCAGGAGCAGCAGCCACAAGCGAGCCACAGGGCCATGTAGCGAGAGGGACATGGCAAAAAATGTTTGCAAGTAGTTCTATGAAATGGAGACAAGCTGTATACCCTCTTGCCCTAGCACTTTACAAAGAGGTGGAATCTCTGTGGAGATACACCAGAACACCACTAAATTGGGATTGAAAGTACTCTATGGTTATAATGAACCCATAAAACAGATTGTAAGGATTCAAAACCTGGCCCAGAGAACAAGGATATAAATTTTGTCTGTGATGACGCTTGTCAGGAGGTATCACAGTGCTCCACAGTGAACTCAGGATGGGATCCCGTGCACTTAAATCATGCTCCATGGCTATAATTCAGCCAAAAAAAGACAGGTCAAATAACATATATGGCTTTGAAAATCTGAGAGGGTCCTTGCAGGGGTGTGTTAAAAATGTCAGCTGCTGGCCCCTCTGCCTCTCCAGTGAGTACTGGAAGTGGACAACTCTGCTTGCACTGCCTGGCCCAAAGGCTGTGCTGTGGCAGCAGAATCCATCCCCCAGCAGGTACTGCCAACAGGATGCGTGTATCCTGCACACAGAATCAGGGTGTGGGATTTTCTTTCTGTCTAGCATTTGAATAGCATTTTAAAAGTTTCTTGCAGCACAGTAACAGCCAAGGTAGACATTTTATTCATTAATGAGCACCAGACAGTGGTGGAAGGAAAAACATCTAAGTCATCTATGCAAAATTCAAGTTCTTGCTTTTTCTATTCATGTTTTAATCAACAGTGGTATCAAAGGAAGTCTTTATAGCAATGTTGGGTTTTTTCCTTATGTCTGTGTTCTGTTCTTTTACTTGCAAGGCTAGCATTTTCAAAAAGCATTTGTGTAGCTGAAGAAGCATCAAGTTATATTAGAGTAATTTGGCTCTTAAAAAGTCAGAAACAGTTTTCTTCACAAGTGCCTTAAATATGCACAAAGGTGGCTGCATTCATTTTATTGAATTTGATAGAAGAGACATGACTCAGCTTGTGTCAAGGTATCTGTGTTAGTCTCCTATTGCTTGTGCCAGTCCAGGTTAATCTGGTTCAGGAACTAAAAGCAACTGCACTAGTAAAAGGCACCTTTGTTCCAGTGTCTTGCATTTCTATCCGAAGGTACAAGCATTGGAGGAAAATCACATCCAGTCCAACATGTGCCAGTGAAATTTTTCTGGTGTAAGCCGTGGACTCCTAAGTAGCTCAGACACTTTTGAAAATATTGCTCTTCATCCAAATAAAGTAAAAGAGCAGCCAATATTCAGAGTAAGTGGCTTTACTAGTAATGTTGCTTAAAGCAACCTCCCACATGCTTCACCTTCAGTGAGTAACTCCGTAACTGAAACGCCTGGAGATGGTCCAAACAAAACAGTGTGTTTTCCATTAAGAGTGAAAAAAAAAAATTACACAGCATATAAATTTACAATGAAGCCATGTTGTTTGCTGTGAACTAGCAGTGACATACATGTGATTTTAGTAAGAAACCCCTTAATTTCATTAGTTAACACTATGTGTGCAAGTCAAGCATATGATGAAAAACAAAGCAGATCCAGTCATTCATCAAAGAACTGTCCATCAGTAAAGCTCCTGAGCCTTTGCAATCCCACCACCAGTCTGGGTGGGCTTCTCCCTCCTCCTCCTCCTTCCCTAATCGTGCCCAGCCCATTCATGGCTGGATTTGCCCCCGCAGCCAGCAGTGGAGCACTGCGCTGAGGGGGGCTGTGGCTCTGGTCCCAGTGCTTGCCCCTCTCCTGGGGCTCAGTGCCGAAGCACAAGGCTACCACATGATACAGTGCAGCAGTCCAGACACTGTGCCACCCCGTGCCTTCCCTTCTGGTCTGCTTCTAATCCAGAGACCCAGAGACAAAGCCAACAAATGCAAGGAATTACCAAAAGAAAGAGGAAATACAGCCAGATGAATAAAATATTGTGCCAAGAATCCGAACATAGAAATTACGCCTGACTCCGTCACATGTTATATACAACTAGGCAATTAGCCCTCAGTATTTAAGTTTTCCATTTCAGTAAGGGGTATTAGGTTTATGCCCTCTGCTCCCTTTCCACCATGAGTTCTACAGTACGGGAAATACCTCTTTGTAATGTGTTTTTGCAGAACCCAGAGCAATAAATGAATGTGTTCTCAGGAAAACATTTCCAACAGCAAATGAGGCCATTTCTACATCAGGACTGGAGTCACTCTTAAACAACTCTGTCACCCAGCTGACTCACTGTCAGCTCGGGCGTGAGCTGGTTGGTAATCTTTTTACCTCATTCTTGGAGGAGAGTTTGGACAAGCAAGAGAGAATTACATAAGAGTGCAGTTGGACACCAAAAAGTAGTAATGAAGGAAGAAAGCAAAATATATGTTCAGGGATTATAAACTAAAAGGAGAATTGTAGAAAAAAAATAAAAGTAATAGATTAAATGCAAAGGTGAAAAACTCCTTGTGATTAAGCTTTGCTGAACCACAGACAGAAAACTAATGGGCTGCTAAACTTGATTTTCTGCAGGCCTGGCAATGAGGAAGCCATCAAAAGACCTGCTGAAAAGTAGGATGCTGAAGTAGAGTCCATCAGGAAATGGCTGTGTTTCCTGAAAACCTGGAAGGGTTGAGTTAGTCAGCAGGTTTATAATTTAAACAAAATCAGACCCTTACAGCTGCTGAGGAGGGTTATGGAAAATCAATGGGACCACGTAGGCCTGTGGTGCTTGCAAGGAAAGAAATGTAGGAACGGGCTTTGCCTGAAAAACAGGGAGCAGAGACATTCAGCTCAAAAATAAGACTAAAAGACAGAGCAGCATTTGTTAGAGCAGACATAGTTAACAAGAGATCCATTATGGGGGATCTTGGCTAGAACCTACAGCATCAAACTCACCAGCGGGTGAGATGGCCGCTGGATGGGAGCATGATACCATAACACCCTATGAAAAAACCTGACCTGAATTTTCCCTGGTTTTCTCCAGAGGGGGTATGGTTCTTTCAGGCATGGTGTTCCCTCAGGGGCAACCAAGAATATTCATTCATAAATACTAAGATGAAATGGGAAAAAAAGGGCTCTGGTGACCATGTCAAACTGACTCTCTGTGTGCCAGCTGCAAGCTCACCGGGACTGATTTCCACCACACTCTTTGTGGGATAGAGGCCGAGCCACCCAGCTGCCAGCCCCAGTTTCCTGTTGTGTTTAGTTCAGTTGGACTTACTTCTTTCCTCCCCTTTGTGATGGCTGGAAACGTGTTCCTTGCTTCCCAGACCAGAGCCAAGGCCATGGCCACAGCTATGTTTTGCTCAAACAATCAACCTGACACTCTCTTGCTGAATTTTGTTGTAACAATTAAGTTCAGAAGGAAGGTAGTACAGTTGCTCAAAATAAGCCCCATGACAGAGTGCTGATGTCTCTCTGTAGTGAGGGACCAAAAGGGAGAAAGGATTTTCCCCTGCAAGTGCAAACATAACTGAATGTGAATGAGGCATCCAAGACAGACAAGATTGCTACTATTGGAAGGGATTCCCTTCTAGCATAGCTGAAATTATGAAATTCTAAGGGTCTCAAGGCACATGAAAGCCTTCTCATTTAAGTTGTTTTGCAAGATCATTGAGTTCAGAGGTCTGCTAGCTTATCCCAGGACAATAAAAGTGATGCAATGAAAGTCTTGCTGGCAAGGACTTTTGGGTGGAATATCCCTGCCATGGAAGGAAGCAGGAGCATCACCAATGGCTCCAGGGGCTGAAGCCAGCAGAGCTGCCCATATTGCCCAGTATCAAGCATTTGTATGGGATGTTCAGGACACTCAGGATGTCAGTACACATTCAGCCCTTGGACATATCCCTGGAAGCAGAAAAGAAGGCACCACACCAGGGGTTTAACTGGAATGCACACCACCAACCATTCATGTCTCCTTTATAAGCACATTTGTCCATTAGGTCAAACAAATGCTCTTCAGGCAGGCCAGTGGCCCTTTTTAGGAAGAAAAATAGTATTCCTTTTTTATGAATTCTCCATCAAATTTTCTGCAATGTTCAGTGCAGTTCCAAAGTAGTGGGAACTACTTCTGCAATAAGGTCATTAACTTGTTTGCACAGTTTTGCAGATGGCATTAAAAAATCAATTGTCACAGGTTCAGATTCCTACCAAAATAGATCTTTTAAGCTGTTTACAGAACCACATGAGATGAAATACAGGAAGTGATGTTACCATCTCCCACACAGTCATGGTCTTGTCTGGTTTCTCTGGAAATACCAGATGATCCTATTGAAATCAGAAAATCAAATCCAGGTGTATGTTTCTAAGACCAAGATCAAAACCTGGGCACTGCCTTCTACACTTTTTTAGGTAGGAGTTATACCTGTCTTTGACATAATCTCTGATAACTATGAAAATAAAAACAAAGGCCAAAGTCCATACCAATATTGGGGACAAGGGCAAAGTTTCCCTGTACCAAGGACTGGCATTAAAACCCTGAGCTGCCTCTGTGACAGCAAGTGATCAGCCTGTGGGAGGCACAGCCATGGCTGTGGGTCACTCACAGTAGCTGGGTGCATGCTGGCCTGGATCCTGGATTTCCTGCTGTCCTAATCATTATCCTCAAATATTTTTGGGGTTTTTTTTAAGTTGAAGTTTGTAATTTGGAATTATACCAATGCAATGCAATTATTTTTGATAATTACATTATTTTAGATCGAATTAGTTAGAATTAGATAGAATTCTAGATAGAATTAGTGCTTGTCACAGCCAGTGAGAATCTTAAACCACCATTGCAAATGTGTTCAGAGAAATATTTCCACCCTACTTCACAATCTCCTACAAAACTGCCACCACAAACTGCAGGCCATTCACAGCATACATGAATTGAAGAATTTTCAGAGTCATGAGTGGTTGTCAAAAAACTGGAGCTCTGAAATCAGGTAGTGATCAACATCCAGTGGGGATAATGCCTGTTCCCTGGCACATTATCCTCTCTGGGGAAGCAAGCCTGGGTTTGGAGACCCAATAACATGGTGGCACCCTTGGCAAGAGACAGAGGCACTGTCAATATTATCAAAGGTAGGTTTTAGAGTAAATGGTATAACCTGCTTTTCTTGTAGTTTTTTTATATATTGTAGACATTTAAAACCATGTGTTTGTAGAACCTGACTAGAGAAATGTATTTATTTTTCCATTTTTCAAAGGTGTTTATCTACCCATTGTTCTTCTAGAAATCTAAAAAATACACTATTTACCATTTAGTTTCACATGCACTGTTTTTATCTATTGCTACATAGTCAGATAACCACCTACAATAATTCTGCACTGGTATACAGCGATTTTCTTTAAGGTGTTAATTTTTCAGCAAATAAGTTGTCATCCAAAAGTAAACTGAAAAGAAGGACAACCATAAATACAGGTTCAGTGTTTGGCATATAAGTTCCTTCTTCACCTCAGTTTGACCATGTGGTGAGCTGTTCTCAGAAGGCATTTCCAAAGTTTGCACACCTGCTGAGGGGCAACTCACTCCCTTGTGTGAAAATCCTCACTGTGTTTTGGTGTTTATTATAAACAGAGGTCATGGGCCGGTGTGGAGAGAGGAGAGCTTAGGGAATGTATAGGAGGCTGGCTGAGGGATACCTTTGACACATGCTTTATTGGCCAAAAGGATGATCTTAATCAGCTGAAGAATGCTCACAGCTTCAGGCATAAAGATGAGCCATCTTTAGAAAATACCTAGATTTTCTGGCCTCCAAGAATTATTTGTGTGAGTTAGAAGGCTGGTTCCAGTACATCACCAGCCCTTGCAAATCCCAAAATGTGCCTCTCCCATTTCCAGCTGCAGCAGAAGGGCTGAGGAGCCACAGCTGCTCTGTAATGACTTGCCTTCAGCAAACTCTGCAGTAACAAACAGCAAACTCTGACAGAGTAAACAGAAATAATGCAGAAGAATGAGGACAGGCTGCTGGAGGTCTTTCCAGAAATGATCCATCATACATTAGCACAGACATGTCAGGAGTGCTGACTGCATTTCCTATTATTTTGTGAATGAGCACTCGTAGCTGTTACGGTAAGGAGAGAACTTAGCTGAATGATGACTCTAGGAAAGGGGTGTCACAACAGCATTCACAGTATGGAGAGGTGATAACAGCAGGAAGGGAGAAATTTTTGGAAAAAAGGAAGTGTGGGACCCATAAAGAGGAAATGGAAACTGAAAGCACAGCCTGCATAAATGGAGGGTTTTCTCTCTAATCCAGGCAGCAGTGTCAGTACAAAGTAGTTTGAGAACTACTGCTTTGGACATTCCAATCCAGTGCACACAGTTTTCACCCAGGAGACTGTCTCTTTTATATACTTGTTTAAAACAACTTCCTCATTATTTCAGAGGTGTCTTTTTCCGTAAGATTTGACACCGCCCTGTTTCTGAAATTGGTGCTAGAATGCTGCTAGAGGTGAACAGCTAAACCAGTACAAAGAATTTGTTTGTTTAGAGTATCATTCATCAACTACTATAGGATGGAAATTGCTTTCAACTCATGTGCTGACACAACCCAAACACCTGTGGTCAGGAAATGCTTGTGAACCCAACTGAATCTGAGCTACCAGCAGACCTGAGAGAGAGGGAAAGGCAGGCAGGCATCTGTCCTGAGGCACCTGAGAGGAAAAAAGAAACATTGATGGAGCAAGTAGAAAATGTCACCATCTTCCACCAAGAAGTCCTTGCATGCCAGAGGGCCTCAAAGCACTTTACAGAACATCTGTATTGATGCCAGCCCCCAGGATGACTGTGGACCTTGGGAGAAACAGATCAAACTTTGTGTGTTGGCACAGGAGTATCTCTTCATCCACAGCTGTCATCTTTCTGTGGTGAAATAGGAATATGGAAATCCATTGACATTGCATACCTTAGCTCTGCAGCCAGAACAGGCAGATTAATCATCTAGTCTGTCTTCTAAATTATCTTAAAGTGAATCAAGACATGTGCTCCTGAAGAAATTGCACAAAGCACCATAGTGATGTGAGATGTGCTGTGAAAAAATCTATCCCAGTACCTGGGGCTGCTCATATTAACAGTTCTTTTCCTGCAGCTGGAAAATATATATTTCAGTAATGTGATGGCCAAGGGATTAATGGAAATTCTTGTGGGATGGATTCTTGCAAGAAAGGGTGTCATTAAGTGACCTTTCTCCTATAAAAGTCTAGAGGTGGTCTGGAAAAATCTAACTGCCTGTAATAATTCCAGGCTGCTAAAACTTAGTTCGACCACTGCAGAAGCAAACTGTCTTCTTTAAAAACAAAGGAAAATTCCTCATTTTCCACCAGCTGGAGATGTTGATTGCTTCAGCTCTGTTACCACATATCAGGCCTCTCCATCTCTTCATTTTTCTTTGACCATGCTCCTCATCTTCCAAGTGCTTCCTGACTCAGTCATGCTCTGCCAGTCAGTTCTACTCCCTGTTGAGTACTTGCTTTTTCCAGGGCTCCTTCAGGTTACTTTCCATCAGAAAATTTCTTCTATTTCTGGGTTATACCATCTACAAGAGCAGAACCTGAACTCAATCTTTATATCTTTCAGAACTTTCATTTGAGGTACACATCTCTCTGGTTTGAGCTCAACTCTTAGTCTTGTGAGGAAAACCTCTGTACAGAAAAAAATCTGTAGCTCTGGCTGTCCCAAGCACAATTCTTCAAGAATATTCAATCTAAGCATTTCTTTGTGTCCAAGTGCTGTAAGAAGAGCAAAAGCATTTTACACAATCTAGGAAGAAACACAACTCCAGGAGGTGGTCTTCCAATGACAGCTGTCAACAAATTAGCTGCACTTGTCTATCTGAAAATATCCTTATGCTGCTACCTTACTCTCTCCTCTCTCTCTCCCTGGCCTCTTCCCCATCTGTTACATCTTTTCATAAATATAGGACAAAATTATTCTATTTCTTGAATGCTTCTGCATCACCTAGCACCAAAAAGTCCTAACTTAACAGAAGGCCCTTGGTACCACCAAGATTTGTGCAGCAAATTTAGACCCCTTAAGTTAGGGTCAAAGATACATTCTGAGGATTTGTTCCAGCAGGAAGAAATAAAAGGTTTGGCATCTTACATGTGCAGTGATCATTGCAAAATTACACTTGTTTTTATCCTAAATGAGCCTGCCCTACAGAAAGAAGTATCTGGGAGGCTCTCTTCTGCCTATCCTTGCATGTCAAAGCAAGAGAGAATTTGTGCTGTCAGAGAAATGGCACGCTAAACTCACAAGCTGCATACTTGGTGGTGTGGAGTGTCACACGTGAGATTCTGTCTCATTCTGTTGCTAAGCCCTTTAAAATGCTTTCGAACAAATAGACAGTTACTCCTCCAAGGAATGATTCAATTATAAAACTGTCTTTTGGATCAGCAAAGATATGAATCAGGCAAGATATTTT
Organism: Dicaeum eximium; assembly: GCA_013396995.1. Taxonomy (NCBI): domain Eukaryota; kingdom Metazoa; phylum Chordata; class Aves; order Passeriformes; family Dicaeidae; genus Dicaeum; species Dicaeum eximium. The sequence goes on along the minus strand of VWZP01002387.1, from coordinate 200,905 downwards.
CTGATGCTCTCTGGATTCCACAACTTGAAATAATCTTGCTGGAGAAAACAAAGTCAAGACTTTGGGGAGCAGTTAACATGATTTTGGAAAGATACAGGATAGATTTGCATTTCCTGGCCATTTTCCCCCTTTTTTCACAGTCCTTGGTTCTCTTTTTCGTATGTATTAGAATTTCTCCCTTTTGTGTTTCGTAAGCATTTCTCTTCTGTAGCTGTATGCTATTAAGAAAGATGCTGCAGCAGGAATAAAAATAGATGTATAAATGGTAATATAATATCTTTCCATTTATTAGACCCATTTATCTGTGACCACCAATTTTACTGATTTTGCTGGGACTGAAACAACAGTTAACTGTGACCTGGGCAAGAAGTCCCAGCATATCCCTGTTGCAGGTATGGGGTCACTCCTGGAGTCACAGGCAGAAGCTGAGTGGCTGCAAGCACACGGAGACTGTTCAAATCATTGGGAAAGTCTGAGGATTACTTCATACAACTCATTCAAGACTATTCCCAGCCCAGTTCCTATCAGCAGTCTGGTTAATGAATCAAAATTCTTTGAGCTGGCAACTGTTTTCCATGAAACTGTCTTGGGATGAATTTTTGGCTAGTCACAGAGGCCTGTTAGTAAGAAATAAATTTTCTGAGCAAAGAACTGTTATGGGAATTTTATCACGTTGCAGTGGTACAAACATATGCAAAGATGAAAAATTATTCCCAAAGTGACTCTAAAGAAGGAAAAAAATAAAGTTACCTCATACCAAATCTCTCCTTGCAGTCACATGCCTTGAAATTAAAACTATAGGAAATCATTAGCAGGTTTTTTTAATAACTCCCATTACTTTTAATGAGAAACTGCTACAGAGCTACAACCAACAATTCCTATTAATCAGCACAGCCCTATCCAAGTCAGTCTTCAGTTTCTGAAACCTAAAGTTTTATCCTGAAGAAGATTACAGGAAAGGCAAGTCATCCTAGTAGCCTAGATCTATTCTGCAGGGCTCTAAATATCCACCCACCAGACAGGAAGGGCATCATGCACTGCAGAGCAACTTCAGTCATAACTTGAATGGAAATTATGTTGGAAAATATTTATAATAGGTTAGTGCAAGATTTCAAATGTTTCATGCTTAATGTGTGTCATGAAGGATTTCAAGTAACTCTGAAATAAGCAATGGCTAGAGGTAATTGCCCTTTGGACTCCTTAAAAATTGATTACCAGTCACTAAGGCAAATCTATTAAGCACCTATTAATAAACTTTTTTAAGCCTTCATGAAAACTATGACCTATGTTTAATTTCTAACACTTCTTCATCTACAAAAGTCCCTGTTTTGCTACAAAAGTGCCTGTTTTGCAACAAACAATCACTGCCTCTACTTTACTAGAGCTCATGACATGATTTGCTGATTTCAAAGGAGATGGTCTGAAAGTAAAACACATCTAACACTGATCAAAGAAGGCAGAATCGATCTCACACCCCCTGTAATTCTAAAAAGTGGATTTTTTTCCATAAAGAAGAAGAAAAATGGCTGCAGATTCATGGAGAGATAGCAAGTATGAGATGTTTTGAGACAGTTGCAATGCAGAAGTCAGAGTCAGGATGGGTGAGGCTCTGTGCCTGCCAGGCACATAGAAGCAGCAGATAATACACTCCTCCAGATGACAAAACCACCTGCCCAGGCCCTGGAAAATGTATCTGTACTCTGACTAACTTATTAAACTTACCCTGCTTTGTCCTTACTGTTCTGCAGTAAAGTAAAAACCGTCTGCTTGCTCTCACAGAAGGAAAGAGCTTAAAAGAAGGCAACAAGGTGGTTTTAATAGCTTGGCTCACAAAGCTAGGAAAAATCCCATCACACAATTAGAAAGTCAGATTTTCTGCACACCAGATTATTAGAAAACATTCTGTGGAAACCTCATGAAGAGGTGTTTGAGGGTAAACTAGTTTCCACATTTTTCTCTGTACATCTGGGTGGAGTTTTTAAGGACTAACCATCTTGAATTAGCACAGCAGAGTACTAAGGACACAGCTGGCAAGGGAAGGCCTTCAGGGACTCACTTTGGAGAGGGAGAGGTTAATAGCAAAGGTTGGCCACAAGGGCTGAAACTTGGAAGATGTATGCTTGGTGCTCTTGGGGGAACATGAAAGGGAAGGTTTTTTTCTCCAAATTGCCTTGTGTTCAGCTGCAGGGTAAAGAGAGGAGTGCCTCTTTTACTATCTTGTTTTTTCTCAGCTGAAATTTCCCTCAAGAAAGGCGTTGGATTTTCTTCCCTTTCTGTTTCCTTGTCCTTTATTTACAGTTTCCTTATGAAAGCTCAGGAGCACTGTGTGGGTATGCATGGCTGTGGAATGGTCCTGCACAGCGTGGTTTTTCTCCAGTTTTGCATGCTTTTCTGTTTTTTTTTCCAGCTGCATCTGCTCCCTGCTCACAGACCCCTCCACTATGTGTCACTCATGATCCATAGCTGGGCCATCTGTATGTAGAGACCTTGAAAAATGAGCCTCTGACGTGTTTCCTCTTGCTGTCAGAAACTGAACTACACCAGCAAAAGCAAAAGGAGGAAGCCTGAAGAAGAGTAGAAAAAGCTTTTTACAAAAAAAAGAAAAACAAAAAAAAAAAAAAAAAAAAAAAAAAAAAAAAAAAAAAAAAAAAAAAAAAAAAAAAAAAAACAAAAAAAAAAAACCAAAAAAAACCCATGAAGCAGCAGGCTGCCCAGGCTTGCATGTGATCTGTTTGTATTAAAATGATATAAATCCTGAGCCATTTGCCATGTTACAGTGCCCAGTGGAACAGAACAGCCCTGCTATTTGCCCTTTCAGAGTCTTTCTGTTCCATGCATTTTCAATATGCTGCCCCTCTTTGCTTTTATCCCTGAATTTCACTTTTCTCCTCTTGTTCCATTTATGCATTGTGCAGGACAAGCACAGTGCAAAGCAAGGGGAGTAGAAGAGTGGCTGGGGCTCATTCCCCTGCAGGCTTGGTGCAATGCAGACAGGTGGCCATAAAGCTGCTGGCTTTCATGAAGGAAGATATGTGCACCTTGGTTTTTTTTCCTTTGAAAGCATATGGTGAATGCCTGTGTGAAGTTTGCCAGTTCTGAATTTTCTCAAGGTGTTTAATACATTAATTTGATTATTTTGCAAATAGTCTTCAAAAATTGTCCCTGGTTGGCTTATCTTTTTAATCAGACCATCTGGATAAAGATGCTGCAGGTTTTGTCACTGTAAGACAGCAGGGATCCACTTGTTAGCTGGACCATTGGATTATTTTGGCCTTAGGCAAGAGGCGGAGAAGAAAAAAAAAAGAATTCAATTGATATGTGCACACAGATTTTCAGCCATTTCACCAGGAACTTATCCTGTTATTTTTCAGCTTTCTTGGTTCTCCTGCCATGAAGTTACCTGTTTGCACTTGACAAATAATAGATATTTTCCTTCTAATTGGCTACAGGTTTGGGCCCAAAGACCTTAAAGTCGGGTCTTGACCAGTCCCTTTTGCTAAACTAAGGACTATTCTGGCACTGCACCAACATTTTCAGCATCTCCAGATCTTCATTACATTCAGGATAAAAAATAGTCAGTTTCTTTTTTATTATTATTTTTAATTGATGGAATGAAATAAACTGAAAGAGTAGGTCTCTGTGATATTCCTAGCTTGCATGAAGACAAAAATGACCCACATATCAGAGATCAAGCACACTCATTTCTGTACCATTCTGGAAAGAGCAAAGTTTCAGCCTTTCAGGGTTTTCTGCAGTAGCCCTAAGGACTTCTTTCATACTTTCTGCTTTTTACTTTTATTTTAACACAATCATGCTATGTAAATCCAGCAATTCAGGTTGCCTTTGAGCATGTGACTTTCTTGCATCTCTTCAAATCATATATAATATAAAATTTTGACATTAACTTAATATCATTTCTGGTTCACTTCATCATCTGATAAGAAAATAAATGCACATGTAAGTGCTTTTTCTGTTCTGTCACAAAGTAGTTATGTTACCTCTTTTTTTCTGGATCTTTGGCAGCCTCTTTCTTCAGCATTTTGTAATTTCATATGGATGGCTATTTTGACATAACTCTTTGTGTGTAATGAATTATTGAGTAACAGTATACCCAAACCATGAGATCAGCTGAGGGAATACATGGAGACATTAAAAATCTGTGGTGTGAAACTCGACGTGAAAACCATACGGTGTCTCTGGTTATGTCAGAGGTTTGATGGGGAGCACAACCTCTGAGCAACAAAGACCACGCTTCTTATATATTAGTCCCATGAATGAGTGCATTGCTTTGGTACCAAAGCTTGGCAATAACCCTAGACTGAAACATCCAAGAGCTGTGGCATTGCATTAGAAGCTATTTATAGTTTAAAACAATGCCTTTAGGGCACTTTTGCTTGTCCCCCCTCTAGAACTTTTTCCAGCATATTCCTATCAGCTACAGAAAGGTTCAGAGCATATGTCCAGACTCAGACTTAAAACCAGCATTTGCAGAATTTGTAATCTGAAATTGAATAAACTGGGATGCTTGTGTTTGAAAGTAGACAGGCAGATTGCTTTGTTTTACTCTTTCACCTGCTTTTTGCCCTACCCCAATTACTCCCTGATCACTCAGGTCCCCCGTAGCTTGCACAGAGATGAACGGCCAGGTTTCTCAAGCTGCCTTAAAAGGCCCAGTCTGTGGTTTGAAACCGACCCCTTTGCACTTTCCTGCATCACTGGCACCTCTGTGGCAGTCTGCAGTGTCAGAAGTCTCCCTGGCACAACTCATACCCTTGCAGACTTGTTTGTGGACAGACTATCTTTGCCCTTATATTGAGGGGATTTGCAATGGAGTAGCAGACAGTTTTACTAAAGAACTGGCCTGGGGCAGTCTTTACAGCTTGCAGAGGGGGCATTTACTACTTATTTCCTTAAGGTAATAGCAGCAAAGTTTTGAAGTTTGTAGCTAGCAGCATCGCCAAAGGTTCCTCCCCTCCCTTTGGAGGCATGCCCATAACTTGCAGTAGTGTGTGGTCCAGAACACTGTGAGGAGTGAAGAGGTGTCTATTACTTTTATAGAATCTTTTCTGACCTCTGGTCTCAGGGAATGCTTTATCCAGAACCCTGACACTAAAGCACTAACAATAAGGAGTGGATAATCTGAAAGGAAACTCTTGGTTGGAATGGAGGTTGCTGACTTACTGTTGCCCCTGGGATTTATTTTGGCTCAGCTCAAGTTCAATCCTCCAAAGTCCTGAACATCTCCTGCCAGGGATTGGGCCTTGTTTTATTTTCAACTGACCACAGTGTTTAATGGAACTCCTGGAAAATTCACCCCAACAATATGTTTATTTATTCATGAGTATCCTTTGGCTAGGGAGCTGAGGAGCAGAGGGCATCCGGAGCTGCAAACACGAGCACCTCCAAGCCAAAGCTCTGTAACAGCTTCCACCTTCTACAACATGAAGCACAGTATGTGTTCCCCTCTGGGAGATGTGCTTCCTCTGCTCAAAAGACAGTGCCCCATTGTTTGAGGCATGTAATGTCACAAACGCTGTCACCCTTGTCTTGCATGACAGCCACCACTTGGCCACAGATGGGACCTGCCAGACAGGGGCTGCAAGACCTTGCTCTTCTCTCTGACTGCAGGAGCTCCAGCGCTTTATGGGCGTGCTGGACAGGGAAAGGCACTTTATTTTGCACTGAATAATGCAGGAAAATCACCTCTTTAGGGGAGAGTTTCTCTCCCACCTGTAGCAGGACATCAGCCAGAAATTTATGTGGCATCTTCACAAAAAAAAAAAAAAAAGGAGTTGGAAAGAAATTGACCAGGTACATGTGAATGAATGGGTAAGGCAGGGCACATGTGTCTTCCTGAGTTTTGCCTGCTGACAAAGGGGGAGACTTTATAAATTACATACACACAGATGATGACCCGAAAATGAAGACATTTCAGAAGTCCAGCACAGGCCTTTGAAGATTATATTTCTGAAAAAAATCCTACAATGTCTCTACACTCTGTAGATTTAATTAGGAGAAAAGCACTGGCTGAAGAGCAGTTTATTCTGTTTTGGGAAGTCAGTGCACATTACTGTTGCAGAATAAACACATAAGGCTTGAGTGACAACAGGTTGTCCCCTAAGGACCTTTACCTCTATTAATTCTTTTTTAACTTCTTTAATAAAAAGTAACCTATTACCAATACAGCCTTAAATAGAATATATATTGCAACACCTGACACTTTGCTGTTTCCTGTAAAAGTTTTACATTCCCCCTACAGCATGCATTCCTCCTCCTGACAATTGGGCAAGGAAGCATTTGCAAAGTCAAGGGATGTAGTATCACCAGGAGGTTCATGGACCTACAGCTTTGCTGAGGGAAAAGAAAAATATCTGGCAAAGAATACACAAAAAGGATACACAGAATCTTTCTGAGAATGCTTGGGAACCAAATGGACAGAAAGCTACATTTCAGCTCCCATTTTCTATTAAAAAGCTTGACCCCTCACATACAGAGAGATTCCCATGGGGTAATTGAACAAATTCCTAGCTTGGCAAAAGCCGGTGGGGTAAGATTTGCCAGCTTCCCAAGTGCTGGGGTGCCACAGCAGCCCCTGCAAAGGTCAGCCTCTACCATGTCTGTACTGCTCCAACAAAGCATCTGAGCACATGGTTGAAATTAAACATGCATTTATTTATTTTGCTGAGTAGAGGAAAGGAGTAGAATTGAGGCCAGTGATAAGGAAAAGGTGACATTTTGAAGTATAATATAAAGGCAGAGTTAAGTCATTCAGTTATACACCTTTTGCAGCCTGTGAGAAAAGCACTTAGAGAAACTATTTTCGGTGTCTTGAAGAGAGTGCATATCTTGATTCAAGATACTTCTTATTTTTGGAAAATATCTGTTACATTTCCTGTGGCTTTTCCTCAGACATCTAGTTTTATCCTTTACATATATGGTTTTATATTTCTCTGCCACTGCAAGAATTCTGCAAATTAAGTACACCCTGGATAGAGACCTGATCTCTATCCAAGAAAAATCCTACAATGCCTCTACTCTATTTCAGAAGATTGAGTCCCACCAAAACTGGTGGTATTTTTTCTTCTGTTCCTCAGCAAAAAAGGAGTAGCACTCTAGTGAATCCCTTCATACTGTGGCATTGATTTTTGAAAAATATTTCAGGAGTTGTATCATAACCATTTTCCATTATTTGCTCCATTTGTAAGTTTATCTCCAAAATCTATTCTCAAATTTGTAGTCTCAGTCCCCCACCATTTGTATTTTATAGTACAAGGTAAATTGAGAGATGAGAAAACAACATGCTGGAGTCTGTTTCATTATTCAGCATCTTTATGGAACCTCCTGACCACACATAGAACAGTCATGAGTAGTCTCTATAATTTACTGTGAGATCAGAGTATGCAGAATGTGCACACAGCTTTGAAACTGAAGATTTCAGTGGAGATGCCAGACTCTCATGCTCTCAGGACTCACATCCAGGCTGGAGGGTTTGATACTATGGGAGATAGGGAACTGCATGCCATTGCTTCAGCTGTGTTACAAATTGGCCCTGCAGATGTTCACCCCTGCAGCATCTGGTAGGACAACAGAGCTGCCAGAGCCATGCTTTTTGAGATTAGCCTCAGGGGTGGACAGCATGGGCAGCATCAGGTACATTATTGCCATCTTCGGAAAAATCTGAGATTTTGTATTGGCTGTCTCCATTCCTGTTGCATGAAAGGCTCTGGAAACACCTGGCCTCTCTCTCATCTTGTCTCATCTTGCTGGACATCAGAGTGTCTCATGTGGTCACTGGTGAAACAAATGTGTGTGTTGTTCTCTCACAACAGGTTGGAGATAGGAAGTCTAATGAGGTTTGAAAAATTCCTCAGAGTGAATGGGGCAGGACAAATTAAGCAGGACTCATGATTTTCAGCCTCTACTAGCATGGTCCTTTTGTTCCCAGTACACCTTAAAAGACGTCAAACACCTTGAATTTCTGAGCCTTGCAAGAGCCATGGAAAAATTAACAAAACTTCTTATTTTCCCACCTTTTCATGTACCCATGAAGAGAGTTGAGAGCCAAACCAACCAGCAAAAAGAGTGGAATTTCAGAATCTTTCCACACACATCCAATGATGTGCAGAAGTACTCACCATAAAACTTCTTGCACATGAGCCATGGCTTAAGGCACGTAATTTCTGATTGCCTAGTGGATAAAATATGCCAAGAGGCTGCTGTTCTCATGCCATTGCTTCTTGATTCCTGTTCCCAGACTTCACTGGGCCCACAGATACATGAAGCTGAGTGCTGGAATAACACAAAATAAGAGGCAGACTGTCTCCAAAAAATCTTGTCTTTAAGACCTAATCCCTAAGTTAAATTTATGAGGATAAAGCTTTTATCCTATTTCCAGGCAGGACAGGCTTAATTTTTTGCAGTAGCCAAGAGGAGGCATGGGTAGGACCTGGAGATTATTCTATACCACCCCATGTCGTTGCCAGGCAAGAGGGTCTGGGGGTCTGTTCCCAGGAGAAGGGGCCCCTGGCAGGCTGGCATAGTGTGGTACAGGGAGTGGTCAGGTATCTTTGAGAGGTTTCCCTGTGAATCATTTGCCTTTCTTTCACCCTCTGTAATTAGAATTGTTGCCATTGTGGTTCATTTTTCCTATCTCATTGCTGTTTCCAGTAAATTGTTTTTATCTCAACCTGTGACCTTTACCTTTTGTGCCACCAGTTCTCAATTCCAGCCACCCATAGAGGGAGGGGGAAGGGGAGGGATAACAAGCAAGCAGCTTGTGGTTTGGAGAGTCTCAGTGAGAGCACTTAACTGGTGAATACCATTGTTGTAGCATGATAGCCTTCTGTGCTCCAGGGATACACTCAAGCATTGCCCCAAACGTGCCGGTTAGAGCAGGACCTAAGCCGATGCCACATACTGGGCCAAATGGAAGAAGCAGAAGAGAAGGAAGAAGGAGAAGAGAAATTACTGGAAATGGAGCAATATACTTTCACTCTGTGCATTATGCATGGGCTTCAGGCTTTTCCTTGTCTCACAAAGCTGTGGACTTCTCACCAAACTAGAAGCTCCAAGTTTTGTTCCATCTCTTGGTTGAACTTGCTTGCTGCAGGCCAATCTAGCCCATACTCCCAGCCCGTTTGGGTTCTGTTTGTGTCTCATGTGATTTGGGTCAGGGGAAAATGATCATCCATATCAACCCTCTCATTTCCTCATTTGCTGTGGTCTTGCACCTATCCACTGTGGCTCATCTTTTCCTGTCTATCCCCTGGTGGTGTACTGTTGTTCAAAACATTGTGCTAAGCCTTCAGCTCTTTTACCATGGTCAGTTAAAAAAAGCAATAAACTAGCCAAAAAAACATCCAAACATCAACAGCCTCCTATTTATTAGCATCATACTACTACAAAAAAATCCCTGACCTCTTAAAAAAAACCTATTTAAATTTTTAGGAAGACATTACATTTTCCAAGGGCCTGTCTTCCAAGAGCGCCAATTGGTTCCTTCAGACAAGGATGGCTCCTAGTTTGTAGCAGCAAATTTCTGTTTTGGCAAATGCCAGCATAGCCTTCAGAGGTTTGATTTAGTGCCTGCAGATGTGATCTGGCTGCAAGAGATTCAAGGGAGATTTGGACCAAGCCCTCACCCACAGGCAGAGGCACCTTGCTTTTATGTCCCTGAGCCTCACCACCAAGGGAAGGGTGAGAGCAGCATGTATCCCTGCAGGAGACCCTAGACATGGCTGTGGCTTCTCATTAGGAAGTAGGACAGTGAGTCAGGACATTGGGGTGATCTTTAGCTCTCTCCTGTTAGCACTGGCCTGACTGGGGCTGGGACTGTGTGAACTGGGACTCTGGGTCATGATCAAGTTGATGTATTCAGGCTTGTTTTCCAACAACACATGAGATTATGGGGAGAAGTTATTCAGTCTCCCTAAAAAAAAGCTATGCTTACTTATGGATTGAAAAAGCCAGCCTCAAGGGACACGTTTTGAGCAGTACTGGATTTGGCAGCCATCCCGCGATGTACGCTCTTACTTTGTTTGTGAGGCAGGGGAAGGAAAACTGCTTTCCTTGTGCTCAAAAATGATTTTGCTGGGCAGCTACCAGACTAGATTAGTCAGGCATGCTGAAGGCCCATCTCCTGTATTCTGATCAGAGCTGTCTCGCTAATCGTTCTGTAACTGACAGCCTTGTAAATATTTATGGGCTAATTCCTTGCCCTGAAATGGAACGGCTGTTGTTTCTGAGAGTCTGTAGATGCTGTGTGTGGCCTGAGACTGCTTGATTTGGCAGATATTGCCACAAGTTTGAGAGCACACACAAAGACACTCAAAATGTGCAGGCTAAGAGAACCGTGGTCCAGAAATAAAGCATGAAACAAAAGCTGTAAACCTTTTCTGTTCCCCTCCTGGAAGCGATATCAGCTAGCCAAGAGTCAGCTTTATCTCCCTCAAGGGGTGAGGAAGGAGAACTGAACTGAAGGAGCTATTAAATTACCTTCAGCCAGCTCTTCCTTTTGCTTTTCACAGAATGCTGATTTGGAAGGGACTCACAAGGATCATCCAGTCCAACTCCTGGCCCAGCACCTGCACCCAAGAGTCACACAATGTACCCAAGTGCATTGTCGAAATACCACTGCGACCACTTCCCCAGCAAGCCTGTTCCAATGCCCAACCACCCTCTGGGGAAAGAATTTTTTTCTGATATCCAACCTAAACCTTCCCTCACAGGCCACTCCCCCAAGTCCTGTCACTGTCACCAGAGAAGAGATCAGTGCCTGCCCCTCCTGTCCCTCACCAGGAAGCTGCAACTGCAGTGAGGTCTCCCCTCAGTCTCCTCCGGGCTGAACAGACCAAGTCACCTCAGCCACTCCTCACACAGCTTCACCTCCAGATCCTTCACCTTCTTTGTTTCCCTCCTTTGGACACTNTTCTAGAGCACTGCTCTCCAGCCTCTCATTCCCTGTTATGTCTGTACATCCAGGTTGGCCCCATCCCAGATGCAGAATATGGCACTCTCCATTGTTGAACTTCAAAGGGCTGGTGATTGCCCAGCCCTCTAATTTCTCAAGGTCTCTCTGCACAGCCTCCCTGCCTTCAAGGGAGTCGACAGATTTTCTGATTTCATTCTCCTCCCCAAAAAAAAAATATTTTGTGCTGTTGTCTCTGATGTGGCAGCATATTCTGTGGGTGTGATTTGAGTGTTCATCATATTTTGGCAGTCCAGCATCCCCTAAAAAATAGACACACACCTCCTACAGAGCATCTGAACTCCACAAACCTTTTGTCACTTTCTCCACCCTTTTCTCTTTACACCTGTATAGCTCGCTCTTGTGTGATCCCTCCTCACACCGCAGCACAAGCCACAGAACTCAGCAGTTATAGCTCCTCTTGGGTTTTGGTTTTTTTTTTTTTGGAGAGAGAAAGTAACTTCTTCCTGAAATTTCTTAATTCTGTTTAGATAGAAGACCCCAGGAGATTTTTTATTTAGGCTTTTTTTTCCATCCATGAGTTTCTAACTTTCTGTGTTTCCATTTGATGAAGATACAAACTGTAGCTTTTTAGGCAGCCAAGAACACTCACTACTCATGTCTCAGCCTTTACAAACCTCAGTGCTACTGAGTGCAGAGCTTATCCTTATCTTGTCCTCAATTTGCTGTTTTATTGAGAGGGAGGTGAGTAAAGCACCCTGACTTGAAAAGTCATGTGAGTTACTGCCTTGTTTTCGCAGGATCAGAAGGGAGGACAGGGGGAAGATCTCCATTATCAGGACTGTGAATATTTTGGGTATTCACTGTGAGAGTTGATTCCTCCAGCTTTTTCTTTCCTTTGCATAACTAACACTGAAACAGGGACAACCAAAGGTACCCAGACAGGACCACTGTTAGTGATGTTGAAACCTGTGTGATCCAAACAATTTCCAACTCTGCAGCTGTATTAATTTTTTCCATTAATGCATTATGCCCCAGAACAACTGCAGAAATTTGTCACTGCTTTGTCAAAGAAAGTCAGGGAACAGCCATTAAAGTCATATATGTTAGAATGAAAGAAAGGAATGGATATCTTCACCCTCTTCCTCAGTTTCCCAAATACTGTTTTAGCAATTTCAGTTTAACTGATGTAAAGTATCTTTCTTGAAAAAGTATGTTCATTGCTGGAAAAAGGAGCCCATGAGAGACCTTTGTAAGGGTTTGATTTTTTGTAAAATAAATTTTCAAAGAAAGGTTCAGGTACATTTGTCATCTTGGAGCCCCAGAGATACTAATACCAGGGAAAAACAGCCATTGCAGAACTCCTTATTGCTTTCTGAATGTTCGGGTTTGTTTTTAACTTAACTACACTTGGCCATGAAAGGTAGCCATCTCCTAAGTGAGGTCAATGGGAATTGTTCAACTGTCTTGAATGAAAGCTGGAACCGACCCTATTATGCCAAATATAACATTTGTAATGATACATAACATCTTTTTGTCTGTATTTTACTGAAAGCAGGGTGAAGAACATGGCTGAGCCTGTTTCAGAGAACTATCCTGTTTGGCAATAAGTTTTTGGTTCCTAGACATGTTTATAGGCAAATCTCTGTCAAATCCTGAACTTTTGTGCTCAGAAAGGGATAAACTGCTCACACCCTTAGAGCAAGCTTCCTTAAGTATTGTCACCTATTGACTTCATGGCAGCTCTCAGAAACTCATACAAAATACAACAGGGATAAATTACTATCTTAATCTACAATCCATTCACACAATAGGAGTATAGAGTGTCTCCTTGCTCACCAACAGGCAGATTATCTCATTTTGTATGAGCCTCAAACAAGGAGTTGGATGTGGTAGGTATCACGAAATTTCCATTATGCTACTGTTGGTGTACATTTGATGACTTTGTTTGGACAGAGTTAAGAAAATGATTTCTTGACAAAAGCATGCTTCACTGAAGATTGCTGAGCAACTCACTACTGGCAACTCTAAGGCCACCCATTTGCTTGTTCAGGAATGTAGGTAAAAATAAGTGTAAAGTAAGTGGGACTCAATGATCGTAGAGGTCTTTTCCAACCTTGATGATTCTATGATCCCAATGGCCCCAGCACGTATTGTCTCTGGGTCTCCCATGGGGCTGGAATTACACCTCTGGCCACCCTTGGACTGGCCTTCAATAAGGTCCTGGTGCTGATGGTTTGCCTGATTGGAGCCAGGAGTTACAGCATTCCCCTTCCCACCACTGCAGGTGTAGGTGACAACTATGGAACCTGGCAAGGTGCTTTATGTCTCCTCGGTTTTTCCCTCTCACTCTCCCTCTGCTGCACTGATCAACACTGTGTTGGAAGCTTTAGGAGGCAGGGCACTTCCAGTGCCCTCCTGTCATTTTGACTTGGGAGACTCCCAGCATGAATTTTTACTGCTGTAGGTCACAAATTACCAGACCTTGGCCTTATTAAAACAGGCATTTAATTTAGAAAAAAAAGACAAACCTCATAGGAAGGGTAGGGAGGGCACTTCCCCAGAGCTTGCTGTAACCTATTAATTCAGCCAGGCAGGGGCTACCAGAAGGTTCTTCTTTATGAATGTACCTCTGAAGCAAGGGGAAAGAAGGAAGAGGGAGAGAGGAAATTTTCCTTGTCCGTCTGCCACCAAAACTGTACATCTGGAAGATGTGCCTAGGGCAGCATCAGGCTGTTTGGAGTCTCAGCTTGTCAGAAATTTCTGTGTCTGGAATTTGCCAAACTGTTTGGATCCAATCATAAATTTGTCACCAGAAGATCTCTAATTGCATGTGGGAAACTGCCAGAGGAGGTCAAGTACAGGTTATTCTTATATAAATCCAGCATGAATTTGCAGTAACTCAAAAAACTGTGTTATGTTCGTATTTACAGCAGCATAGGTGTTATAAATCTTTGCCTTGCATAACTGTTGATATTACGAAAACTTTGCTGTCAACAGGGAGGCTGGCATTTTCAAGCATGTTCTGAGCAAGCCAATTTCTCCTGATAATGCCTAAATCTTGGGAAGTTCAATTTCAAGGGCCAGCAAGCAGCACTAACAATGCAGGGGTGAAGGATGAGTCCTGTATTTCTGCCCCACTTCTCCTTCCCCAGAAAACGGAGTAGGTCAGGAAATGATCCCTGCTGTATCCCACCATGTCTGTTACTTGGTAACAACATCAACACGCTTTCTGCTGCTTGGCAAGGACACATTGTGTTCCTCAGAAGGACAGAAAAGCCATCCCAAAAGTAGTCACACCCATCCTGGGGTGCCTTGTGGATGCTGTCCTGCAGTATCACAGTGTCTCTGCAGCACAAATTCCCACCATGGTGAGCAGTGTGTCCTGCAAGTCTTTCTTCTTCCTACCATCCAGCCAAGCATTGCGACTGAAACAAACAGCAAGAAGTTGCTGAAAATGCAGAGAGGTCCATGCCAGCCCTGAGTTCACGTCCTTGCTGGGGCAGCAAGCACCGGGACTGTCAATTTTTTTGGCTGTGGGTGGAGCTGCCTGCTGATTCAGGGAGCCATCTGCAGATGAATCACGGGTTTCTTTGGAAAAAGACTGCCCCAGGAGACACAAGGCAGCCAACTGCTTAGGTCAATGGTTTCAGGGTTTGGAACTGAAAGAACTGCATTTGGCTGCAGTCATTTAAAGCTGGGGACTGAGGGCTGCTAGAGACTAGATGGAAAGAGCACTTGCTAAGAAGTACTGCTGTTGATATTGTGCTGGTGTTTTACAAGTTACGGCACTGCCAAATCTGCAGGAAGAATATTACGTGGTCCTGTGATGTGTGTGACGAAATCAGTGCAGTGCAGGGGTTGCCTTAGGGACACAGATGGACTTCAGGATCCAGTGGAGTGTGCATCCACCTGTCAGCACACATTTCCCCATGGCTTGCTCAGAGACAAGGGCTCCAAATGCAGGTGTTTGTGATTTTAACTTGGAAAATGTCTGTGTGCAATCCCATGTGCCACAGTGGGATCACAGGGTTAGAGTTCCCAGCTGAAGTGTAGGTACCATGTGCAGCTGTAGGGGTGTCAGTCCCTAGAAGCTTCCTCTGCAGATGAGCTTGGCTTCTTACACTGTATCATCTAGTCTATTTTTCCTTATGCCTTTCAGTTATTTCCCTTCAATGTTTAATACTGTTGCATCTCTGTCAGCTGGGGACATGGTCAAAAGTCATTGATGCAGACAGTGGGTAGGAATACTTTGAGCTGCACCAGAAGTTTGTTCTGATTCTTGTAGCCCTGCAGGTGCACACAGGGCAATTACCCATTGAAGGATGTTGAAGTTTTGGTTCAGAAGGTGTTATAAGTATTAACCAAGAGACACTAAAACACAGTACAAAGAAACAGAAAGTTAACATTTATTTTTATCCAGTTACATGCCAATGCCAATGCATACTTTGGCATCTGTAACCTCATGTGCATATAATTGTGCCCTGTGTATGATTTTTTGCATCCTTGTTTTGAAGTTCATTGGAAGCCCCTTCATTTCAGTGTTGGCAGAAGCAGTGAATAATTATCAGCCCCACTAATCTCTGAGTAAAGTTAGAATTGCTAGTGAAGGCAAAGAGGATCTCAGAGTTCCAAAAGGATGAACTGCTTATTTTTTATTGTAGACAGAGATACTTTTATTCCATGTGTAAAATTTTAATTTAGCATTTTATCTCAAGTTGTTTTTAAAAACTTCTTGCTAACAGATAATCCTTTGTCTGGATTGGCATAAAAGGGCAAATGTGTAGTAGTAGCAGCTACTTGACTGCATGGTAGCTGTCCAAGAAAAATATTTGTACAAGTCTTGCTGAGTCAGGATAGGTTTCCAAATAGCAGAGTGTCCCTCTAATTGACAGGATTTATCTCATTCAAGCTAAACCAAATACTCTTCTGTCCTGTAGACTCAGGGCAATAGTGCATATTGTTAGCAAAAGAGACAGCAATCCTGTTCAACACAGTGTATAACTATCCTAGTGTTGTGTCTGTATGTGGTGTGGTACACAGTAAAATAGATTAGCCAAAAAATTTATTGTTTTGTCTAGACAGGTGTCACCTGGTGCCCAGACAGTCACAGTTTTTCACATCTGAGATTAATGAGAAGACAGATCATTAAAATGCTTTGCTGTTGACTTGAAGATCTCACATGTAAGACATACCAGTACCAAGTCGTCTTGTCCATTCCCCTGCCAGCGCACAGCTGTTGGACTGCAACGTGCTACTGACACCAAGCAATAAATCAGAGCAGTTTCTCTTGAGATGTAGCTGTTCAGCAGCCTGGCGGCATGCAGATCCTCCTGGCAAACTTCATCAGGGCCAGCAAGGACGCCCAAACCTGGGTGGCTTTTCATTGCTGGAAGTTTTGATCTGAACATTTTGTTCAGTCCTGTCCAGGAGCTCTTTCCAAACAAAATGCAGCCTCCCAGCCCCATAAAGCCTTGCACCTGTGTCACAGGTCAGGTACCTACCTGGGGTAGGGATAGTGCTGCTCTATGCAGGGGCCAAATAGCCACACTGTAAGAGGTGTGGAAACCTTCTCGTCTGCTGCTGTTTCCCTGCTCCACCAAGAGGAACCTCTCTGGACCCTGTGATCAGATGGAAGTGGTGCATTGCTGGGAGGAAGGGAAAGGGAGTAGGGCTGTCCTGCTGCTTGCCTTGAGAAGAGCACGAGATGTGGACAGTTCAGGGTCTTGGAACACGAGCACCAAGAGATCTCACTGTGTTCCAGAAGAGAAGATAAAATAACAAAAGCACTGCAAATAAATCTCAACCAAATCTGAGTTAATCTGGCATGGGGTTGACTGTGCCTGGTATTGTATCCCTCAGGAAAATGGTGTGCTCCTTGGCTGAGGAATGCCCTGCTCCTTGCTGCAGTTTCCATGTAGTGATCCCACATTATCCCATCTGCTCACAGCCAGACACAGGAAGTTCCCCTTCTTCACAGTAACCAAAGCTCTCCTGTTCTTCAGTGTCACTGCTTTGAAGTTAGCACCACTTTAAATGAGAAGTCACATTTAGCACAGCATGATCTCAGCATCCAGAGGGTGAATAACCCCCATTCATCTGGCACTCCTCATTTCTGCACAGATCCCCTCTTCCATTAAGTTTTTTGTTTACATAAAAGTTAGCTACCCTATATAAACTCCCAAAATGTAACATCTCCTTTATATAAGAGCGGTGGGGGAGGGCAGATAAACACACAAGTGCTTCAATGTGTTCACTCGTGCCCAGTAGAAATGTATGGTGTGGTTATGTCACAGTCAAAGTAAGCACATTGGCAAAAGATTTAAAGCACCCCAGCAGACAGAATAAAAATATTTCTTCAATAAACATAATAAGTTACTTAATTGATTGCTTTTTGGTCCAAATGTATCATAAAACCTTCTGTCTATCAGTTGCTGATGAAACTCTTATTTATTCAATACTAAATTTGTGGGATATTATAAGATGCTGTGTTAGCACATGAATATGTCAGTGGTGTAAAGTATGGCCTTTGCTAAGGGCCACCACTCCAGCACTGAAGAAAATTGCTAGTTCTGGTTTTAAGGGCAGCTTCGAACTCTTCATGTGTTCCCCTTTCTACAGTTGCAGCTGGCCACTGCCTGCTAGTACTTATGGTACTTAGTGTACCACTAAGTATGGACAGAGGCCTCCAGGGAATGCTCTTGGCTATGCACAGCAACACCATATAAAAAGGTGAGTTTCTAAACATTTGTCAATGAACGAGTACATAATTTTTCTCCCAAGGTTGAGAAACTTGTGAAACACCCATGGCATTATTATGATAGGCTCTGTGGTTTTGGTGGAATAGATAAATTGATAGGGCTTGGGGTTTTTTTTCTTTTTTCCTTCTGGTTAATAATAAAATGATCCTAGTCCTACATTGAACACCACTGAAATCCTCTGATTTCTTTATGAACTATGAAAAGCTGCTTCATGTTACTCCACACCAGCAGAAGAAGGGCAGCAACTCCCACATCACTGATGTGATGTGGGAGTTGAAGATACAAGCTTAGCAAAAGCCTCTTAGGACCTCAAGCAAAGGCCTCTTAGGAGTTTCCTTTGAGGAAGTGAGATGTCATTATATTCAGCTGAAGATGCAAAGCTTTAGAATGAAAGATACAACAAGGAATTTACACAGAGGACTGAATGAAACCTCTTTTGCCCTCCCCACAAATCAAGCTTCCTCACCCTCTACCCATACACAGCTACGTAAACACAAGGCATGTGCATTTACAAAATCACATATAAAAGCCAAGGGAAGAACACTGAATTATCTATTACATGCTTCTGATTTTCCCAGCCAGAAGTTACTATCATTGTTTCATGCAGGATGGCTGAATTACCCAAAATTCTCAGGGTGACTCAAGGCACTGGGGACATCCCATTGTGCTGCCTGGTTCAGGTGACCTCAGAAGGGGTTGGAAGGAGGTTGTACTGACAGAGATTGTACTGAAGATAACAGGTTCTGTCATAGGGTCAACTCTTTAGCCAGGCTAGAAGAATGTTTCTCTACAGATTAAAAAGTCTGTTCATTTTGTGGTGGGAAATGAGTGCACCACTTCTTCTTGTGCCTTGAAAAACTTGGCATGTAACAGTAGCCCCTTTAATATGACTCAATCTGATTGAGAGGGGAAAAAAATAACTCCTTTCCTAATTTATTAATGACTTTCTCAGCAAGGACAGTGTTTACAAACCATTTTTTCCCCAAGGTTTCTAGCAAGAAGATGTACAGATGTACAGATGTACTTTTGTACTTTCTAGCAAGCACAAAAGATGTACTTTTTTTTTGAGGGAGTTAGGGGGAAGAGAGAGAAATAAATAATGTACTTCCTGGTTCCCTTTTAATTTTATATAACACTTTATTGCCACACATCTAGGTGTGAGACCAGAATCCAGGCACAAATACCAGCAGATATTTGGAGGGAGGAAGATGTCGTTCCCATCTGTGTGAGGCATCTTACACCTTGAGCTAGTGGTTAAAGGACTCCAATCCACATTGCTGTAAAAAACATTCTCCTTTCTCTTGTCCAGCCCTTAATGGGTTCTCATACTGTAAAGTTTCTTAATGTGTTCCTGCAGCACCCAATTTAACCCACCAAAACAACATGCCTTTGAGCACACATATCAAGTTGACTTATTACTGCAACTGCCTGCAGTATAACCACTGTGATATTAAAGCTGTAACAAAAATATTTTAATAAAATGAAACACATCCATTTTCAGAAAAAAAGCCCACAAAACCAAAAAATGAAAACAAAACTGAAACAATACAAACAAATCACAAAAACAAAAGCAAAAGACCCCAAGACTATGCTGGAAGAGAACAGAGAGAACAGAATTAGTATTATCTTTTTCAATGTCTCTTTATTTTATAAAATATTGCACGCATCAGTTACACAGGTTGAGATAGTGAGAAATGTTCATCTCTGCTAGGGATGTCTTTCAAAGCCATCATTCATGAAGATATAACAAACAATCACAGAATAATAACTAGTATATTCCCTCGGGTAAATGAGACAAGACAGTTACGTTTAGCCCACAAAGTGTTTGAGAGGAACTTCCTCCAAACCAAATTTGATCATGTTGCAAACAGGGTCCAATCAATTATGGAATTTATGCTTATAAAAGTGCATTTGAAATGCAACTGTCAAATAAAGACAAAGGAACATGAAAGGATTTCTGTGCAGTTTGGTTGGTCAGATTTCACAATATGTCACCCAGGATAAAGATGTTTACCTGCTCCCAGTGCTCAAGGCAGCACACTTGCAAAGGGAATGGGTACATCAAATGTGCTGCAAATCCTCTTCTTGGGGTTCTCATCCAGTGCCCCAGATTCCTGGCTCCCTCTGCTATCAGTGGGAATGGGAACTGAAGCACCAAAAAGGTTCACTTTGAATTCCTATGTTAGTATGGTCCCTGCACAAGGGTGACATGCAAATTCATTAAGCATTCCATATTTTTTGGGCCAGTACGGACAGAACTAAATGTAGAAAAGTGCTCTACCTTGCAGCACACAAATGTTCTAAAATGAACACAAAAATGTTCATTTTTTGATTCATCCTCTCTCTCCATATGAATTATAAATCCAAACTAGAGAAGCAAAATATTTTTGCTTCCAAGCAACTTTTTTGAGCAGCAAACTTTTCTAGTTCTTTGACTCTCTCCTAATCCCTTTGTTTACTCCCATTCAAAATAATTCATGTTACATGATAATTATACAGAAAGTCTAGAAGAATCTGGCATAGCACACTAACATAGAATGAAGACAGCAGAATCTTAAACATAAGGAGGGGAAAAAAAATCTGTGAAAGAAGCCATGTCATGAAAGCAGTCAACCTCCAGCTCCTAGCAAGCTGAAAATCATAAAACAGAAGGAAACGGTTAAATCCAGCTACACACTAAGGCAGCAGAAGTCCTGCTACAATTTAATCCTCCAAGGACAGCACCATGTAGGTGCTAAGCCCCCCTGCTGGATCAGTACGCAGAAGCGATTACCATCCCTGCAGAGCATGTTGCTGAGGGCTTCTCTGTGTCTGTCTTGAAATGATCTCTTTCCTCCTGCAAGAGAGGAAGTTTTCCCCCTCCTGACCTGCAGACACTGACTACCTCACACTTCAGTACATGCTTATAATGCAAAGGCTGGAATGCTGGACGAGGAAGAGCAAATTTTCCACTGTTATCCTAAATAGAGGGCCACTGAGAGAAGCATTTGGGCTAGGAAAATGAGATGAAAAGGGCTACACCTCCAAGTTTATGGAAGTCTTTCTTCCATAGAAAGTGAGTGAAAATTCCTAGCATGTGACATTACAGGCAGCTATCAAGAAGAAAACTGTGATTATGGTTTTAAAATAATTTTGCTGGAGGAATGGGAGAACAGCTGAAGCCAGCACTGGGATCCTAGAAGGCAGAAAGGTAGACTGTCCTCCAGACTGTAAATGGATGTGTTTGTTTGCATTTAGCACATGGTGCAGGTTTTGCACCTGTTACTGCGCACTTTGCTTAGCATGAGTCGTGGCAGCCTCAGAGGAGGTGCCAGGTAACTGCACCCACACCACCACCCACAGGCAGCTTCACCCTGCCCTCTCCAAAGAGGGTGACAAAATGCCTGGTGCCTTGAGCACTGAAAGGATCTTGAATGCGAGGCACCCTCCCTTACAGAGATGTTGCCAGTCCTGGGCTGTGTATTCAGGCTCAGCTGGGCATCACCCCCCATCCCTCCATGCCTGCCTCCTCACTTCTGCCTCCTTAGAGCAGGGAAGACAGTCAGGGAGCTGATACAACATGACAAATTTAAGGATGCACACTGCAAGGTGGTCATAATGTGATAACAGGACCTATAAAAGGAACTCCAGTATAATTTTTTATTGAAATAGAGGGCTTCGGGATTTTTGAGGGTATTTGTCTTTAGCATCCAAACCTCAGTAAACTGTTGTGTCATAGCAGCATGATGGTAGGACTGCTAAATGAGTAAGACAGACTGTCCATTTTGTGCTCACTGTGCAGATACCATTTTAGCACTTCAACATTTTGCAGCCCAGACCTTTTTTCTTGCCACAGTCTTTGGTAATTTCAAGCCCTTTGCTGCAATTGAAAGTTACACCAGTGGTCTGAAAACATTAAATCATGCTGTCGTGGCCACAGTCAGAAGAAACTACAGNCAACAAAACCAACAAAATAAAAACCCAAACAAACAGGAGAGTAGCGCAGAAAAGTATGATCTTTCCTGTTTTGCTCTTTATAATGGCTCACAGATCTTTTCAAGCTTACCTTTCAGAAACCATAGATAGCTGTTCTCCACTGCTGCTTTCTGGATAGGCTAAAGCAGTGTGTCCCAGTTACAGAAGCCACTCTAAACACTCATTCATTTGCACTCCTGCTCTACAGTCATAATGCACATCCCTGCCTCAGGCTACATTCTGTATCAGCAATGAGGCTCTGGGACAACTGCTCCTCACTACACAAGGAGCCAAAAGGTTACACCTGTCACCAGAGGAAAGAATTTTCTCTGGCACTGAAGTATCCATTATAATTTGGGGAACTTCTAGCAGAGAAACCTTTGGTGTTTGCAGATGGGCTGCAGGCTATGTGTAACTGAGGCAGTCTCATCTTTGCCCTGCAGATGGACAGTTTGCAATTCTTCTTGTGTGCACCCACTCTCTCCACCTTCTCCTAACTGACAGGTTGTCTCTGAAGGGCACTGGGGGCAGACATCCACCTTCCTTACTTTTCTGTCTCTAAACTGCAGCACAAGGAAAGGTGGCCAGCAAATATTGCAGTGGGACTTAGGAGAGTCTGTCAGAAAAGGAAAACCAGAAAGAGGAGGCAAAGACCATAAAGGAAAAGGAAAAAAACAAATAATACAAACTGCCAAACTTCCACAAGAGGGGATGCATTTCTTCCTGCTTTCGACAAGGTGAGGACCATGCAGTGGCAAATAAATACACCTTGGATGCCTACAAGGTGCAGCACCAGGCCTTTGGGATGAATTTCTCCCATAGAACCAAATGGCTGTGTTGGTACAGGGAAAGGCAGGTAAGATGGGCTGCAATGCTTAATGAAAGCTTTTAGGTGAGACTTTAACCACCATCAGATGAACATGACTCTGGATTTCTCACATTGGAAAACGGAAAGTGTCATGCTTGACCGGAGCCTGTCTCTGTAACATAAGATGCAGGTGGCTGCCAGTGGTCCAGCAGGCTCCTGTTTTGACTCTATCAGTATTATTGTAATGAGAGATGGAAGTTAAAAGGAAGATGAATGACCTACGGCTTCAGAAATATCCTTTTTCTGCAAAAAAGACTGAATATGCAAAAACAAAATAGTAAACATTATGCAAAAATAAAATAATAAACAGTATCCCCAAAAGAAGATTGAACTCTGCAACCTTTTTTTTTTTTTAAATAATATGTGAAAACATAAAAGAAAAGGGGAAAAAAGATAAAAGCTAAGAGTGTAAATGCAGAAAGGCATGGTGGGATCTCTTAGGAAGGGAAGAAACAGTGGTTAGGAAGAAACATTGGTTTGCCTTCCCTGGGCAGCTCTGTGCTCCTGGAAATGCTAAATGTAAGTACTGAGTTAGCATGACCAGCACTCTCACCAACCTGAGGAGTCCTATCTTGGTGACTAAAGGTCAACCCTGTTGTTTGGGAGGTACAGTCCCACTCAAGGAGGTGCATAAAGGGGTACAGTCTGTATTTCTTGCTTGGTAGTGGAACAAGCTGTTTGTCCCCCCTGAGTGTGACATTGTGTGAAGTCACCATTGCTCAGGAGCTCCTGGGCCGGCCCAAGTCAGTCTGGATAGGTGGACACAGGAGACAAGGAAGGAAATGTGTCCCTCAGACAGACATGTTGGCCACGGCCCTCTCGTACATGCGCTCCAAGATGCGGTGGATGCTGGCAAAGCCCGGCCGGTCGGCAGGCAACTTGCTCCAGCAGAGGCGCATCAGGTTGTAGAGCTCCAGAGGACAATTGTCTGGGCAGGAGAGCACGTTCCCATCCCTCACGTAGTAGATGACCTCTTCGTGAGCCATGCCGTAGTAAGGCTGCATGCCGTAGGAGAAGATCTCCCACAGCACCACTCCGTAGGCCCACACATCGGACTCCGTGGTGTAGCGGTTGTAGAAAATGGACTCGGGGGGCATCCAGCGGATGGGGATGGCGTCGTTCTCGTTTGCTTTGTAATAGTCAGCCGAGTACATGTTCCGTGAGAGACCGAAATCTGCGATTTTCACCACCATGTTCTCCCCCACCAGGCAGTTCCTGGTGGCCAAATCCCGGTGGACGAACTTGCGCTCGGAGAGGTAGGCCATGCCAGCGGCCACCTGCTTGGCGATGCAGAGCTGGCTGGTGCAGCAGAGCGCCAGCGGGTTGGGGAGGCGAAGCCGCGTGTCCAGGCTGCCCTGCGCCAGGCTGCACAGGTTGCGGGGCGAGCGGTCCCGCAGGTACTCGTTCAGATCCCCGTAGGCCATGTACTCGAACAGCAGGCACATCGGCTTCCCGACCGCACACACGCCTGGGAGGGGACACACCAACAGGTCACTCGTGTTGCAAAGAGGGGTCTGCTGTGCAAAAGCCAAAAAGTACAAAAATGCTTGCACTAAAGGGAGAGTTTCAACAATGCAGAGAGAAAGGTGACCGTGCAAATACCATCCACTTTGCGTGAGTCCATCATGCACGCTGCCTCTTTTGAAGTTCCTTCATTTTAGGGATCTAATGCTGAGCTCTGTGGGTGATGCTAACAAGCCATGCACATTCATTCCTGTATGTACAATTTTTCTCCACATCCCCAGGAAACACAGAGTTTTGGAGCTATGTTTGATTAAGAGCCCAGTCCTGCTTAAGTTAGCATTAACAAAAATATTGCCTCTTGCCCAGGTACAACTGCAAGAACTTTCAGGAAGTAACCTTTAAAGTTCTGATCATGCTATTTTTTAATTCTTTTATTTTACTATGATTATTGTATTATTACAACAATAATATTGTTGTAGTGGTAACACATATGCAGGAAGACTTCAAAAGTATTCACAAGGGGCGTATTCAAGGGTTCTACTGAACCCTTGAATTGCAAGGAAACTTCTGCCCTTACGGATTTTTCTTTTTTGTGAACAACTCATGCAAAAAAAGTTGGTTCAGAAATTACTTTTGGCATGACAGATATTCAAAGATGAAAGAAAGACAAATCAAAGACAGCAGGAAGGAGACATTTGCCATATCTGTTAGACACAGAATGAAGTCCCACTGAAGGGCACATGCTTGGCACTTCATCAGCTTTATTATTATTATTATTATTATTATTTGGTGAGCCAGCATTAACCACACTTCCACGAGTCTTAGAGATCATAGGGTGATATAGTAATATTTGTGTGCCTATCATTAAGCTGCTAACCAGCAAAAGCCAACATTTAAAATATATGTGTTTTGCTTTCTTAGGGCCATCATTTAGCAGCTGGTGATGCAACTTATTGTGAAATCTGAAATTCTGGTTGATGACCTAATATTTGAGTCTTTGAGGAAAACCAAATGGCTGTTCCCAATCTGATGACATCAGGATCTGACAAGCATGACAAGTGTATGTGAGAGATTTATCATCTAAGCTGTTTTCAACAATGTGACTGCTTCTCCACAGCCCCATGATGTGATAATAGTTTGTGCCTGTACATTTGCCATTTTCTGGCCTAAAATGTGTTAACAATAAACACAAAATTTAGTTGAGCTTATTGCATTTCCTACTTTTCTTTTCTGTAGCCAAAGTACCTGTATCAACCCAGTTTTCCCAAAACTGTGGTTAATCCCTTTCAAAGTGTTGTGGAACTTCCTATTGAAATAAATTAAGATCCCAGATGGCCCTGTTCATGAGAATCAGATCTGCATACAACAGCTTAGAGCAGAATTGCCAGATAAAGGTGGCCAGCAGCCTCTACCTCAGACAAAAAATGACAATTTTTTGAAAGAATGTTTTTGGTCAGCAGCTTTCTTCTCAGAAAATGCCTTAGCCAAACTGCAGCATCAAGACTTTCCAAAAAAAAATCCAACAAAGAAGGCTGTCCTTTCAGATGAGAATGGAAGAAAAGGAAGAGACCTTTTTTGTGGCTGGCCTTTTTTGTTCATTTAATTTGTTTTTTTTAATGCTATTAAGTGTTCTGACATCACAATAGTAAGTGGGACATATAAAACTAACAAGACTTGTGCTACATCTTTTCAGTACCCACAAAATAAATCACAGTTCCAGGAAGTTAATGTCTCCCCTGGAAGACATCTGTGTCAATGTTATTAACAGGATGGTGATGCACAAGGAGGGTTAAGGCAACAGGATGCCCCACTGAGATACCTAAAAGCTTGACGATATTTGGGTTGTCAAACTCTGCCATAAGAGCTGCTTCCCTCTGAAAGTCAGCTTGCATGTCTGCAGATGCTTCCTCCTTCAGCATTTTCACTGCTACCATGGTGAAAGGTTCATATGGCAGCAGCCCTGGTGCCCTGCAAGGAGAGGGAAGAGAGGAAACCATCAGTGATGAATTCATGAACACTAAATATAGGTTCTGTTTCTGATGTGAAAGGAGAGGCTGACCAAAAAACAAAAAAGAAAAAAAAAAAAAGAAGGAAGGCCCCCAAAACCAACAGAAGGAATCTTAAAGCCTAAAGCCATCTCTTGGGACTGCAATATGCATTGCATATCACAGAGATGTTTAATTTGGTTCAGGTGGGACTAAATTCAATATAGCTTTTTTTGATCTCTGGTCTTGCTGCTTACAGACTCATTACCATGTCTGGTAAAGGCATAAATAAGTAACAGGCTGGTAAGAAGCAACCACCCCCTAGGCTGGAGATCACATCATAAACTTTATGGAGGACAGGATAGACTCTTTAGTCCAAACAATTCACTTTTGGGTATAATGGCTGAGTTAGAAATAAACCTATTTTCTATGAAATTTATGAAAGAGCCTCCTTTCCCATACCTGGCACAATGGTGACTTCGATAAATCTGGCTACTCTCAGAGTGAAAGTAACAATCACAGTAAGTGTATTCCCTTGGTTTTGTAAGGAAAGTAGCCTTTTGTTACTCTTCTCTGTGTATGTGTGTGTGGCGTGTGTGTGCACCTTTAATTCAGCAAGTTATAAAACCACTAGCTAATTTCAGCTGGATTTAATGTGGCCTAGCTGAGGTCTAGAAAACAGTTAATATTCCTACAAGATTTGTGGAAGCACATGACAGGACAGAAGGGACAAAGCAAACCTGTGCCTTGTCAGAAGGACAAGTTAATGTGTAAATACACACGTTTTGACACTGGTGAATCTTCAACTAAAGCTTATAGACACAAATCCTTAGGAAACAAACCCCCGACTTAGAGTGACAAACTTGTTTTCTTACCCACAGTTCCCTGCATCCTCAACAAGTTTAATTAGATGGGCTTGCCAAAGACTTAGGGATAGCTGGAGAAGAGTAACTTTCCACTCTTCAAACATGCACCAAACCTCAGATGTAGGTTTTGTTTCCTGCAGAGATTCTTCCCAGGGGCCTTGCAGCTAGAACACATTCCATGCAGGTAGCCAGCCAGAGCCCACGGGGAGTGGTGCCCTGTTCATGTTCCTACACCAGCCTGACTGCCCTCCCATTGCTCGAATGCCAGGCTATTTTATTGCTCAGTAGCACCCAGAGGAGACTCCAATTTCCAAAGCAAACTTCCAGCTTCCTTGTCTTCTACTCCAGACACATGGCCATTTCAACAGTTGCACTTGGATGCTGTAAATGTCAAATGTCACTGTATGGCAGGGTGTCCATCAAGAAAGGAATCACATGTGGCTAGATCACAGCTGAGACACTCAGGCAAGGAGGTCTGGCATGCCAGAGCAGAGGATCAGACCCCACACTCGTCTGCTACTGCCTCCATTACAGCACAATGTATTCCTTCTTTTCTCCTGTGCTGGCAGCAGCTCCCAGTCTCGTAGGAGGGGAGGAGTACAAGCACCTACCACCTGCTGTCAGCTCTCAGCACTAGAGCCAGCAGCAGCAGCCTGAACAAAGTAACAGAGAATTTAAAGGTAAAAATAGGAGGCCTTTATGTCTTCCAGGTAGTCTCATAGATTAAGACTCCTCCCTGACTAACAGACCCAGAGCAGTGCCAAAGCTCTGCTCTGAGCTCAGTCCTGACTGCTTTGCAAGCAGAAACTCACCCCAGGCTGATGCACACCCAAACACCCAATTTCACTGAATCCTGTAATGTAAACTAATCTAAATGTAACCAAGTCAGGTTAAGCTGCACAAGGTCTTTTAACTGTCCTTCAGGTAAAGCCAGAAATTTCACCTTTGGTAGCTCATGGTGATTCAGTACAGCTCTTAGCAGACCTGGGAAACTCACTCTGATCTGGCACAGAGGCAGAGACTGAAATCTTGGCAGACAGCTATCCATGTTGATCCCTTTCATGCCCTAAAGACATGCAGTCTTTGCACAAATGATAGGGACACATCTGCAGGGTAGCAGTGAGCAACTGTTGCCTCTTAACCTGGAGAATTCAGGTGGAGGGCCAGAAGGGGAGTGCTTTTCAAAAAATAGGTTAATTCTCTTCTAGAACTGGGAAGCATTAAAAAAAATTACCTTAGGTAATCTCTCTTGTAATTAATTAAAAGCTGAGGATAAATTTACACCTGCTTCACCACCAATGGATTTGTGTGCAAGAGGCATCAATTGGCATTTAAGTACATGCTGTTCAAAGAACTAACCAGCGGGGCAGTTAGGAATTTCACCCTGAGCCTATGGAGAGAATGTCTGACTTATGTTCCCAGTCAGGTTTTCTTTCCAAAGCAGTAACTATGTAAAGAAATGAGGAGCAGTCTGAACCTATTTTTGAGACTGTCCTATCCCCATCTTACTCACCATAATAGGTGGGTAGCTTCTCTTAGATGAATAAATAATGTAATTAATGTCTATTGAGTCTGGTGGGAACCTGCCTTTACCCTATCCTTTGGTTAAGTTAACATGAGAGCAGAAGACTGCTCTGAATCAGAAGGGGCTGCTTTTTGAGGGGGAAGGGAAGGTTGGGGTTTTTTTTTAATTAACACCCACACTATTTTTCAGCTATATATGAGACAGCAGGCCAAAGAAATACCCTTTGCAGATGGAGAGAACATGAGGCGACTTCTGTCAAGAAACCCCGACCTTAGGAGCAGCCTTTTCCCTAAGGAGGGACAACAAGTTGTGCATTTGTAGTGTAGATCTACCAGCCTACTAGCAAAGACTCCACATGCGGGCGTTTAGGCAATCCTGATCTTCAGGCTTAGCCTGGACCACACAGCTCCAGCACTGGAAGAAAACTTGCATGCTGGTCTGCACTGAACTGCACAGAGCTGGTGCTCTGGTGGTTTGTGGGGCCAGAGTGCTACTCCCAGGAGGAGAATCAGCCGCAGGGACCTAGCTGGGAGAGACCTGAGCTAGGTCCTGAATTTTGTTTTAAGGATGGTTACTTCCTTATCCTTCCAAGTGTGAAGCTGTTCCTGGTGAAGACAGCAGCCTTTCAGGAGAAGCTAGTAAATGATAGCTGGACACTTCCTGTCCTAACATGTTGCTTGACCCAGGAGTGAGTAAACACTGAATCAGGACTCATAGCAGCCAACTGGCAAAGGCATTGCTGGCACTGAGTGCAGAGCTGTGTTTACAGAAGAGCGGGAAACATGAGAGCAGGAGAAGTAAGAGGATTGCTAAACTTAGCCTGAGATGTCCATTTAACACATGCAGGAAAGTACATTTTATCCTTCTGAGATAGGAAGGCAATAATTTGAGTTTTGATAGTTTCAGTAACCTGGATGGACACACAGCTTGTACTAGTGGATCAGCAGTCTGCACTGATCTGCCAGCAGTGCACAGAAATGTCCATAGCTTATTGTAAGGAATTATAAAGCCAGGAGGCATTTTTTATAGACATGGTAATAAAAAAAAAAGGAGATCCCTCAGAAGTAATATTTCTGTGACTCCTTCCCTGAGCCACAGAGAGCAAGCATCTCTCAGGATGTGCTACTCCTCACTTTGCAAATGCTAGATAAGATGTCATGCTTTCTTTTTTTCTCCCGTATCTTTTTCTCTCAGTTTCCATTGACAATAACAAAAAGTTTTAATTGAAAGACATCACAGTGCTGAAGTAGATGAAATTCACATAAAAGGTCTTTACATCACTTTGGTGCTTGCTTAACTAGCGCTTTAGTGACATTTGAGTGCCCTTTGAGATGTCTTTCTTGATATCCATGAAAGTCATTTAAAGCTCAGAAAGGTCTGTGCAGCTCTCAAATTGTATTAAAGCTCCCAGAGCAGGGCCAAAGCAGCACTTGGCAAGAAGAATGTCTGTCCTGCTCGCTCACAGGTGAAGACTCCTGCAGCATGAGCAGGGAGGTGATGCACCTCAGGGCACCCTGAGCACTGTGCTGAGGCTGGGACAAGAGGTGCCCCGCTCCCCTGGTGTGCAGTGCCCCAAGCACAGCTGTTGTGCAGTTTCTATACCTGTGTTCTGGTTTCAAGCTCACGTGCATTTGGCCATCCAGGCTAACAGTTCATCACAGGCTAAGCATCTGTGATGATCCCACTGTGCACCCTTTGAATTTTGTTATTTTTAGTTCTCTCTGTAATAAAGAAATGTATGCCTGCTTTTCTTCAATTAAAAATAATTTGTCTCTTCATTAGGAAAAAAAAGGTCCATCACAACTATTGAAACTGTTTCCCAGCTGTAACACATCTAATCTGTATGGAACTCATTTTCTAGCAGGTACATCAACAGCTTAACTACAAACATTACAAATACTTGCATTATGACTACTTTTTGCAAGGACAGTCCTTTGCTTTGGCAGCCAACAGAAGCCTTTCACCAAGCAGATCTTGGCCCACCATGGGACTCTGATCCTTCCCTGGGGTTTTATGAGGCCATCATACACTACCCCAGATACAGCTACAAAATCAGCCATGCCCCATATTTGTTAACTGCAAAGGACAAAGATAACTGCCCTGACTAAGCAGGGAACCATGCAGCCTGTACACTTTCTTCTAGGAATTTGGGGATGGAACTTTAGGAAGAAACCATTACTGTCCAAAGATTGTCTCACAGAAATTATGGATTCTGTCAATAAAAGCTAGACATCTTCCATCCTCCTAATTTTTGGGCTTGTCAATTAAAGATTTTTCAGATTTGTAAAAGTGCACAACCTCACCTCCCATGATATAACCAGAACTGGGCTGTCATCTAATACCTTAGGTTTAAAACAGGTAACAATGGCTGCAAATTCCAAAAATAAAAAGTGAGAAACTAACTAAAGGTGACACTGTGGAAGTCTAGAGATAAGGGAATTCATGTGTGTTACTCAAACACTGATATCCAGATAGCCATGGAGCCAACCAAGGACTGTTATGGCTGGAGAAAGGGGCCATGCAGAGGTAAGGCAACATTTTTCTGAGACAAGTGTCCTTGTTCTGGCTCCTGCAGATAAGCACAACACCATACATCAGAAGTGCAGGAATGAGGCTGAGAAGTAGGTAGGAATGGACTGCAAGGGGGGGGATCAAGAGCACTCGAGACCCCCAAAGCCCCCAAATCATTTCCAGAAAGGTCTGGAAGAAGGCGCTGCCCATGATAACTCACTTGTATATAAAGTCAGGAAATTAGCTCTAGGGTCAGAAATTTTAATATAAAAAGGTACCCCCACAAAGCCACATGTGCCCCAGGACTGTAAACTTTCTGTCAGCTGAATTGATGGTGGAGCCAGGACCACTGATCTCTCTTTTTTCCTTTCTTCCTTTTTTTCTCTCCTTCTGTCTTTAATCCATCTTTCTGTCTCCCTTCCTTTTCACACTACCCCTTTATTCAAAAGGCACTGCCCTGTGCTTATATGGGAGGTCAGGGATAATAAAAGAGCTATTTCCACGGCAGGTGTGTAATTTACACCTAATAAAAATTTGTACACTTTTGCAGATACTCCAACTTTTGCCGTTCCTTTCACCCACAAGCATCTACAAATCTTGGGTGTGCATTTCCCATTAAGGTTGGGACATCACAGACACACAACCCTCCCCCCACCCCCCCATCCCCCCAATGGCCTATGTGGGGAGGGTTTTTAGAGGATTTTTGGTTTAATTTGGTTTTGCCACTGAATCAAATTGAAATTCAGTTTGGACTGAACTGTAGCTTGACTCAATGACTTTTGTAGTAATTACACAGATCAGTATTATTTTTACAATGGAGATCACCACACACTGACAATTTATAAATACTGCAAAATGCAAGAACTTCACAATAGGTCACATATCATAGGCAGGACTCTTGGCAAAATGTAGCTGAACTTTTACACCAGACTTTAGTGTGTGAGTAAGGCATTACATCTACTAGAGAGTAGAAAAGAGTAATTTGTGGCAAAAGTTTAACAAATAGCGACAGATAGCAGTGGGCAACAAAAACAATTATTCAAATCTCAGTNGGATGGATGGGTGGGTGGGTGGATGGATGATTTCCAGTGCCGATTTTTCACAAGTACCTTCAGATGAAGAAGACTCACAAAGACACTGCTTACCTGGCTTGGAAGACTCTCCCAAATGCTCCCTCCCCAATATCTCTCACATATTCAATATTGTTCCTGGGATACTCCAGGCTAAGCAATTTAGGATTGAGGAGAAGAGGCATGCGCTGGTACATTGGGTTGGGATGCAGCCGGTCCAGGAGCAGTTCAGAGGGCAGAGTGGTGAGGGTTGGTGTCTCCGACTCTCTGAAACAATGGAGCAATTTTTGGTCAGTGTGTGCACAGCCCTCAAACAGGAGATAGCTAGCTACTTCTCCTGAGCTTATTTCTTTCAGGATGGAAAAGGAAAGTGCAGCAAGGCTACTGAAGGAGCCTTGCAGCCATGTGTCCATGTCTCCAGTCACCAGGCCACCTTCTGCTCTGGCACAGGAGTTCAACAGAACTTACACTGGGCTGCCACAGGCAAAGGGAGGGCTGCTGTCCCCTCCCAGGTGTTCACAGGACTTCACTCTCAGAAACAGGAAAGCCCTTTCTCCAAAGCAGTATTTCTTGCACTGAATTAAGTTCCAAGCTTTACCTTTTTTTGTTTTTCCACTGTTTTCGACGACGGCAGCAAATCACGGTGATAATGCCAAAGACCACGACCAGAGCAAAGCTGGAGATGATCGAGATGATAACAGTCATGGAGTATGTAGGGGAAAATGGAGGAGGAGGGGGAAGATTTGGAGTCTCTCCATTTGGTCTTCTTGTTCCCAGTGATAACAATGCTGTAATGCAAATAAAATCAGAGGGTTATGCCTCTGCTAGATTATAGAGCTTTCTCTAAGAGGAATTTACAGAGTTAGCCTGTCACCCTGGGAATTATTGACATTACAGATAGAACCCTATCACCACATGAGAGGACCATACTAGGGAAGCTTGGTTTCCAGGAGGCAAAACCCCTTTGTACTTGCCACATGTGAAAATCCAAGATCTGGTAAAACCAATTTGTAATTCCAATTAATCTGGGAACACAGTTTTGGTATAGAATATTTGCAAGAGTTACAAGTGGGAGGTCACATCTGATAGTCTCAACAGTATTCAAATATAGTAATGTCTGCTGTGGGAAAGATCAATGGTGCACAATGTAAACCACAATGTATCATGTGTCCTAAAAGGAATCTGCAGGGAGGAGTGTAAGACCAAGTAAGTACAGGGTGATACTTTCCCAAAATATCCCCTTGCCTCCAACAGTTTGCATCTCCGTGTCTTTATGGGGCAAATATGGAAAACCAGTTTGATGCACACTTGGATAAATTATTAGGGAAAAAAATCACATAGCTACCTGTGGAGTAGTTTCTGAGAAATTCTAGAAAATGCTGCTCTCTGCATGCAATGATTGAGAACAGAAAGAAATTTAAACTCTTCTTCTTAATTGCCAGCTAACTGAAAATTACTTATGCCCATGGAATCCCTGTTCCCCAGGGAGGAAGTTTCCAAATGCAGTCTTATTTCTAAGCACTGAAATCCAGAAACTGGGAATCTTGGATGAAATATTTTTTCAAAAATTGGTCTGTTCTTTGAACAAGAAATAATAGGAAGACTTAGCTTTGACATCAAAGAACAAAGATGTTTCCATCTTTTTTAGACTTATTCTTAGTTAAAATTGGGGAGGGTTTATTGCTGAAAAAAAATCACCCTAAACTAAACAACTTTGGAAAACAGC
Organism: Dicaeum eximium; assembly: GCA_013396995.1. NCBI lineage: Eukaryota > Metazoa > Chordata > Aves > Passeriformes > Dicaeidae > Dicaeum > Dicaeum eximium. The sequence goes on along the minus strand of VWZP01002387.1, from coordinate 167,248 downwards.
CTGAAACCTTACCTTCTAAACATTGTGACAAATCAATTTTTCAGCATACCACAGGACATTTCACTTCACCTTTATCATTTATATGACCTAGGGCAAAGTGCTTGATTTGCCTGTCTTCATTTTCCCCTCTCCATCGGGCACATTAAACCTTCTGGTTAAAGATGCTGAGTAAATGTATGAGAAGACCCAGAACTAGCTGAAGCCAAAAGCCAGAACAGATTGGTGTATTCACGATGCAAACACCTCGCATGGCTACAAGACAGCCACAGAGGCAGAAATTTAAAAGTGCAGTTGCCTACCATCTCCACAGGGAGACACGCTGCAGTATTCCCAGGTGACAGCTGGATCCTTTGTGTAGCACCAGGGACGCTCGTTCTCGCCTCCTGGGTTGCGGCAGTAATTCTCAGCATCAAACAGCTCCGGGAAAACCTGAGGAGTCCTCCTGTGCAAATGGGGAGCCTTGGGGGAGGAAGCAAATTGTATTACTGTTTCAGCATAATTTTCCCTGCTATTATTATTAAAACAAAATGGAAAAACCCCAAAAGAGTGAAGCAATACAGAGCCTTTCATGAAACAGCGTTTCAGTTGCCTGAAATGGCAGAGAACACATCTTGACACACTAAGGGGAACTTGCAGATGGAAATATGATGAGATTATAAAACGCCAGTGAGCTCAAGAGTGAAGGCAACCTGTTCCCTGCTCATCCCTTTCACTAAGACTAGGCTGCCTGACTCTGAGAAACTCCTTGGAAAAGCAAACCTCAAGCACAGCTCTCCCTTTGGTGGCTCTCACACTGACACTCACCTGTTCACTCCACTTCTGGCAGGGAATGCCAGATGCTGTGACATTGGCCGTGCCCTGGTAAAACTGGCCATTGCCGCTGTAGCAAGTCCCTGGGGGAGAAAAAATACATGGGGTCAAGGCATTTCAGACCATGTCCTGCAGCAGAGACTCACAAGAATAAAGTTCATGTTACATGAGACCGTCTGACAGCATCAGGTCTGAAGCACACAGAAGGACTAGACAACAGAGCAAGTGTTTACACTCTAATGGATTTTGCACTCAATAAATAGAAGGAAATCTGGTAAAACTTCAAAGAGGGCACTGCAGCTCTCAGACTGAGAAAACAGGCCATGTGATGGTTGAGCTACAACTACCTAGGTCACAGTGCATCATGCAGAAAGTGCAGGGCAGAACCACAGTGAACCCAAGCCAAACCAAGGCAGAAAACAAATCACAGCACTGGTTCCACGATTCACAGCCTGCATTCTTAGTGAACGTTCCTCAGGTTGGTAGCAAGGAGATGGGATTCATAAAGCTGCCCTCCTCCTGGTTTTGTACGGTGCTTATCCTCTTTGATTATTTGGAAACAGCCTATGGTTTTCAGCATGCATGGAAACAATACCCCGAAGTAGCATCTGAACTATGATCTAAGGCATGGTATCAGTATAAAACAAGGTTCTTTATGATGAAGGTAGTGTAGTCACGCATATACAGGGCTTGTTCCAGCTGCAGAAAAATTAGGCAGAATATCTTGAGATTTTACTGCAGGAAGATGCATTAATGTCCTCATAGGACATATGTCCTCACATACACCTGTCCTCATAGGAGGGTTTAATGCATGCTGGCATAATCTAGGAAGCAGAAAGACAGCACAGGGGATGCAGCCTTACCCATTTCAATACTTAGTATCTAATCTCTAAACTCAATTTAGCCGAGGCTAACATTGCAATAGATGGCATATATTAGGGTCCACTGCATTGCTAGCCTTGGCAGAAGAATTAACAAACCAACAAATTCTTTTGTCATGATTTTATTTTCTATTATGTTCATAGTCACGCAGCCCAGGAAAAAAGAAAAACAAGAAGAAATGTGATCTGTTCTAAAGTAATGACCTTTTTAAGCAATATTTTTCATCTTCCTGAAAGTTCTGCATAAAGTTTGACCCAAAGTTGACACAAGGCTATGTGTCTTTGCAGATTGTACTCTTTCTCATGTACAAGGAGCATAGTCAACACACCATGATGACTATCTGCTGTTTTCTTCTTGCATCACACAGGATTGCAGTTATATATTGTGATAGACTCTTAGCTTACTGAGGTTTCATCAGGTAGCAGATACTATACACATGCAGGCAGACACACTGCCTTTAAAGTGTTAACTCCATTTGAGTGAGCTTAAACAAAGGATTGAGTTCCTGTAGCCCTGAGGCATCCAAACACTTCAGTAGAGGAATGATCGTGGACTTTATGGGAACATTTAAACCCACCACAAATGCAAAGTAAAATACTCTAATGTGGATTTTTTTGGCTGATACATAAATACAATTTATGACTCACATCTGCAATAAGATAGCAGCCCCCACATGACTGGCACCTGTAGCTCTGCAGAGGTGTGAAATCTTAATCAGAGGTGTTAAACTGTCCTGGAACATACTTGTGTACCTGAGCCAAGAATTTTACTTGTTTCATATTGAAAGGCAAGGAAAGCTGTGCCCGAAACATACCTCGTGACACAGCTAGTAATGAACATGGAAAAGATTTCTGCACAGATCTGAAATAAATGTCAGTGGGACACCTTAAAAGATGAATGTGGAGAGCTTTAGGGGCAAGAGCAACACTAAGAAAGAACTTCTGAATCCGTCATACTCTGCAAATGCAGATGCTTTCACAGACTGTCTTCCTACAATAAGGACATAGGGAATAATATAGCTGGCCCACCTGGGCATTAATTAATAATCTGATAACAAGCTAGAAAACAGTTTCTAGCAAGCTAGAAAACAGAAACAGTTAGAAAAATGAACATTGTTGAGAATGTTGTTCATTCTCAACAAACCCTTGCGCACATAATAGTGGGTGTAAAGAAAAAGAAGGGGGCAATATTACTAAAATGTTACTCTTATAGCTTCCTGGTTCATGTCTGAATATTGCACATTTGTGCAGTGCCACTCTGTGAAAATGCTGTGGAAGTTGAACAAAAAAGTTCATACATACACAATACACAGGAGACAGAGGATATATCCTAAAACATCTGTGGGGAGACTGGAGTTATCCCATAAATCTTCCACTCATATGCTAACATCCCTCTCTTGTTGTCCCTCCACCAGGGCAGGGATGTCTGCACTTGCAGACTGTAGGCACTGGCCCAGAGGGTGCTGAAGCCCTTGTGTCCATGAATGCATCACCAGCCCCTTAGATGTTGGGTTGTCAGGTGGAACCAAGATCTTTCATAAAAGAATCAAGAATATTCCTCAAGATTCTTGGGGGATTTTTTTGTTTTGTTTTGATTTTTTTGGTTGGTTGGGTTTGTTTTTTTGGTTTTTTTTTTGTTTGGTTGGTTGGTTTGGCTTGGGGTGGGTTTTTTTGTTGTTGTTGTTGTTGGTGGTGGTGGTGGTTTTTTGGGGTTTTTTTTGTTTGGTTTGGTTTTTTGTCATTTTTGTTGTTGTTGTTGCTGTTGTTGTTTTTTACTTTCCCTCTCTCTCTATGCAGAAGGTGCTTGCCACTGCCAAATCTGCAAACCTCACTTGCTCAGATGCATGGCAGGAGAGATTATTCCTTTTTTCCAATGAGGCAAGTTCAGTGGCTGAGCTTGAAACTGCAATTGCACGAGTGGAAGAGTTGGGTGTGCGTGTTTCAGCCATGACCAGCAGCAGGGTGGGAGCCTGACAGAAGTCACAGCAGCACTGCAGGGAATATCTGGGTCTCACCACTGGTCATGGGAGGTTCATACAAGACATAGCAGACTTCAGAGGTGATTTGAGGAGAGAGCTGGGAGCTTAAGGTCTTGCAAGGCCAGCTGACATAGGTAACCATGTCATTATCATACAAGGCTGGGACCAACCTCAGAATCAGAAATACAAATATGGGTAGAGGGGAACAATAGAAAAGGAAACAGCTGGAGGGAAGGGTATAATCTAAACCCACCACGCCTCCCTCATTAAATGTTACCAGCCCATGGTCTCCCCAACCTCCAAAGAGCTGGAAATGTGTTTCCCCATGCCTTGGATGTGGAAACCCAGATATTCCTCAGTAATAATCTAAATTCAGCCAGCCAGAACTAGCAGAAAACACAAAAATACTGTGCAAACGGCAGTTTCAATGAAGAATATCATGCCCATCTCTAAAAACATAGACTCTGGAGCAGGCTACTTACTGGTTATGTTCTCCTTCTTAAAATCTGTAAAAAGACAAGACAAGATGTAAGGAGGGTTTGTCCAGGATGCAATTTCACTGGATGCTCATTTACAAGCACATTACAGGAAAAAGTTCCCTCCCTACCAGTGCTTAAACAGCTTGTTTCTTTGCAAAGGCACCTGAGAGGCAATTTCACTATCATTAAGACTGTTCTTTGAGATTATTATGATCTTCTCAATAAAGATCCAGGCTTTATTTACTTGAGGGATATTTCTCACACCCCAGTTACATGAGGGAGGCAAACAGCCAAAGCAGCTGTCAGAATTCCATGCACAGGTGCCGACAGGACAGCACCCACTGTTGGCTTTTGCTGTAGTTGTAAATTATGGATCGTGCCCTTCCCCTCTCCCTTACCAAGAGCACAGCTCTCTGGACAATCAGCAGCATCTGCCACCTTACCAAAGAAAGGGATGCGGGTGCAGGAGCTGGGATTCTGGTGCAGGCTGGGCAACCTGTTGCATTCAGGAAGGGTGAGCAGCATCAGCCCTGGCTTGTAAATCCCCTTCTGAGAGTTCTCCTCCATTGAGAGCCATTCCTTAAAGCAGTAGAGATCCTTTACAGCAAGGCAATTCTCTCTACATTGTTTTGCAAAAAACAGTGAAATACAGCTGTCAATGGCTTGGAGAAAATGGCTACACTTAGCAGTGATGTGCAGGGGTTATCAGGCTGACAGAAACCCAGTAATGGGGTGACACTTCTTTAATACCTGTCTGTCTGGCTCATAAACCATAAAGGAAACTGTATGAAATGTAATTACTTCCTTTAAGAAACATAGAAACCTACATTTTTAATGAAGCAGGGTTATGCTCAAAACACTACACACACCAAGCTATGAGGAGTTAATTCCTATCTTTTTCTACAGATTTTTTGACATCTTATATTAATAAACATCACAGAATCATCAGGTTTGTTCGTTGGAAAAGACATCAAAGATCATCTATTTCCAATTCCCTGCCATGGACAGGGGCACCTTCTACTGGACCAGGTTGCTCAAAGCCCCATCCAACCTGGCCTTAGACACTTCCAGGGATGAGGCATACACATCTTCCCTGGGTCACCTGTGCCAGTGTCTCACTACTCTCACAGTAAATGATTTATCCTTATTATCTACTATAAACCTCTTCTCTTTCAGTTCGAAGACATCCCCCCTTGTCCTCTCACTACATGTTTTTGTATATAGTCGTCCTCTCATTTCTAGAGTTAGAATTTTTCACTATATTCTAAAAATCTCACTTGGCTTTTATAAATTGCCCATTGAAATGTCATCTACTAAAAGCAAAAGGCAAGCTGTGATTCTTAACCTTCTTATATTAAACATTTGCATATACTTTTAATCTCACTGAATAAAAAAATAGAATTTTTTATTGTCTCTACAGGCAACTTTAAATCCATTTTTTCTCTGTAGATATCTGCAGCAAAAGCTTTAGATTGCCTGGTAAAAAAGTGACCTGTCTCCCACCTAATGTGTTACTTCCATAACAATGTGAAACATTCACTGACAAGAAATGCTTTGGATGTTTAAATGGGCCTTATATGAGAAATGGTTCGTGAAGAAGGGCAAGGCAGAAATACCTGCACTAGGAAAAAAAAGGAAAAGAGAACAAAAGAAAACACACCACACTGGGAAGTGTGTGGATTTGTTATATTGGTCAGTTTACCAGTGATTTGCTTATTTATCTCATTCTTGAGAGGCTGGGTTACAAAACCAGCTTTGAGGTCATGCGCAGAGATTTCTTTTGCACAGCTCAACTGTGCAAAAAAAGTCTTTCCCAGACCCACAATTTTTACAACCACCACAAAACGATGCAGAAAGAGAAATGTAGTTCTGGGGTCTGTGGTGAAGGATTTAGTCAAATTCATCACCTGGGGGGTCGATGCAATCTTTTTAATTATACAAAGGTTTTGGTACAGAGCAGGTGGTCTGTACAGGTTGTTAGCAGTGGCTAACAGCACTGCAAGTCCTCTAAAGAACCTGAAGGATGGAGGTCATTAGGAATTCTACCAGACCAAAAGCTTTTCTGCAACAGGAATAGCTGCCCCTCAATTTAGCAAGCTGAAGTCATCAATGCCCAGCTACTCTGTGCTTGGTTTTAGCCAGTCCTGTGTTATTCCTTCCTCCCTTCCATGGAAGCCAGAATACAGCCAGATGGCAAGTTTATCTTTTTTATGTTAAACAACATGTGGAACAGGAATGACCTTGTGCAGTAAAAAAATACTTAGATAGGGAAATGAGAAAAACTTGCTTTTGAAGCACTGGCTGAGACTTGGGAGATCTGGATTGAATTAGCTCTGTTCATTCCTGGATCCTGAGCATCCTTAAACAAGCCCTTTATTCGGTGTTCAATTGCAAAACGCAAAAGACCAGACTTCTGCAATGCTGCCTGCTCCAGGGTTAGAGGAAGGTTATCTGCACTCTGGAAGAATGGTAAAGCAGCCAGGGGGAGGGATGGTCAGTCACTTCTAGCTGGGCTCATTCTGTTGTTGTAGCACCCGGGGCTGAGCAGGGAGAGCTTGCTGATGTCACAGGCAAAGATTACTTGAGGTTATTATTAGAAATATTCTGTCATGTAAATGGCAGATGGACAAAGAACAGTAATGGCAGAAGACAGCAAGTGTGCCAGTAGTGTTTCCAGGGACCACAAGAGAGGTGAGGACACAAAGTAAGAGGAGGTGGGGACACAAAGACCCAAAGAAAGAGAGACTTTCCCCAAAACAAGACTGTTCCCTATAGCCTGATCACTTCCTACCAGCAGTGATTGAAACAGAAACTGGGGGTAGTTCTGCTGCTATTGCAATAACAGCCAAAGACAAGAGGCAGGTGTAATCAAGAATTGTGAGACAAGACATCACTTTCCCTTAAGAACTCTCAATTTAATCAATTTACATTAAGTGAACTTTTCCCATGTGGTTTTCTTCTGTTTTGTTTCATCTTGTTTTACCCCCTGATTACTATTATAAAAGCTTTACTCAGCCTGACAGTTGTTATTCTTGCTAGCTAGCTTCCAAACCAAATGAACATTAAAAAAAAACATGTAAAGAGAAAAATTGGTGCAGGAAAAAAAAAAAGATAAAAATACGTGGATATACATTGAAGGCAGTATGTCCCTCAAAAACTGGGAGAATTCTCCCACACCTGAGAGAGTTAAATTCTTACTCATGAAGTATTTCAGCTGAAAACTTGTGTAGTCTACCCAGCTTCTGCAGAAAACGATGAAGCTGTCAGTAAAAAGTAGTTAAGAGAATTGGAAAGTAACCAAGACCGTGTGAGATGTGTTCAAGAGCCCCCAGACCTCTCTCAGCCATGAAGAAGTATATATTACATGTCTGAGTTATCAAAAGGAGTATTGGGCTCTGGAAGTACTGCTATCCAGCTGATGCTCTCTGAGGACAGGAACTGGGAAGGATGCTATTCCAGGACTTTTCTTATGAAGAAAGCTGCATTAAAATCAGGGTGGAAGGAGGTAGGAATAACTAATAAAAACCAACATTGACTCATGGATTTTGAAGTTGTAACTGTTAGCTCAGGTGAACCAAGATCAAGTGCACGTTTATGTTGGTTTATATAATTCTGACTTTAGAAGTGTCCCAGATGTACAGGTCTTCAGTCCTGCAGGGCCACTCATGAGCAGGGGTAGATGAAGCAAGGCTGAGATTTGACTGAAATACCTTGCAAAGCAATGTGCAAAACCCTGAGCTGACTAATGTGCTGTGCATGTGTGGCTGAGATATAAATACTGTCACAGCTCTTGAAAAAAGGCAGAGAGATCGTGTATTTAAGGGCACAATGACAAAGAGCAGAATACTGAGGTGGCAGGGAGGAGCCTGCCAGCAAAAAGCAAATTGTAGTACTTGGCTTCATGGTTATCCCTGGATATTTGCACATAATCTTCTTCCACAGGATATATGACACTCCTGGGTCAATGGTAGAATACTAGGCAGCATAGTACCAAGTAGAAAACTGAGTGTATGGTCAATATTCACACTGAGATTTCCCTGTGCCTTTGCTTTAGAGATATTAAAGGAGGAGCAACAAAAAATGTCCTGATTACAAAAACAACATGCTGCTGATTGTCCTAAAAAGCCCCTACATAACTGGAGAAATTATTGCCATTAGACATCTGACCCAAGCCCAGCAAGCAGTGTGCTTGCCATGTCTGTAGAAAATATTTGTATTTTATTTGAGACACTAGAGCTGGGGCTACTTTTCCAGTAAAGGCAGATCTGAATAGTATTTTAAAATGTGTTTCAAGGAAGACAAGAACAAAACAGTGCACTTTAGGCAGGGATGTCAACTGACCAAGTGTGAAATGGATAATGACTAGTTTTTTAGGAGCTGAATATGTTAGGAAAAGAGAAAGCTTCACCCTGATATTGTGTGTGGGGCTGTCCTCTGCAAAGCACACCAAGCAGTCATATTCCATTATAGTTAAAAACGACCAAACATGGACTGGGCAGAAGAGCAAAAACTATGTGCAGAGCTTGGAAAAGCCTGTTTTATTCTAGTCACAGAGTCTGGGAAATATGTAAAATATCACTGCAAAAAGTTAAGAAAGAAACTCGCCTCCATGACCATGGTGGGAGGACAAGGAGCAACGAGGGAAGGACTGCTGAGGAGGTTGCATAGCGAGGGAAAAGTGTCTGTCACTTGGATGTGTTTACAAATACCTGTCAACAGTAGATTAGCTATAGTAAGAGATGCTTTGGACTCCTCAGGCTTTCTGTCAGCCCAATTTCATTGCACATTTCTCTGCATATAGAAGGATACAATAACCCCATTGGAGTTTTGGTTTATCAGGTACAATTATACAGGCAATGTCTCTGGTCTCACCATTTTTGCCACATTTTTGTCATAGCAGGAAGTGCTAAATGATTGGCATATTGCCTTGGCCAGATTTGTTGCATCTTCTGGAGCCGCATTTAGTCAAAATTCCCAAGAAGCAATTATTCTTTATAGTAATAAAAAATATATATACCAGCCTAGGAAGATTTAACAGATAACAGTATGTTCATTATTGAAACTACTTATGTAATTCAAATGGATACGTCTTTTCAACACTGTCCTCCAACCACCTGATATCATGTAGAGGTCTGGACCTAAAATTCAGACCACACCCTAGCAATGAGCACAGTGAGAGCTGAATCAGTCTGTGTGTACAGAGGAGAGAGCAAAGGGAAAACCTGTGCAAACCTAGGGGGCCCAGCTGCACTCAGCTTCACTTGCTACTGCCAGCCTGGACAGTCCCTCTCCGCTCCCCTGCTGCATACACACCCCCACAAAATGAAAGTGAAATATGAGCGTGTTTTTCTTCATTTACCTGCACACTGGTTTTGGAGCTGGCCCAGCTCCCGAGGGATTGCACTCCTGGAAGATGTAGTTACACAGCAGAGACTCAGCAGCCGGTTGGCAGAATGAACTCACCATTTTCAGTTCAGTCCAGGCAGTGTGCACAAGCAGCTCTTGGGTCTCCTCTGGGTCAGCATACGAGGAGTTGAAGAAAACAAGAGCATTCTTCGCCAAGATAGCACTACACACCTCACCTCTGTATGTGCTGCAGTAGCCTGTGTCACCCTTGTACAGCTTGCTGTCGAGGACAAGAGCACACACACAGAGCAAACACATAGATCTAAACAGCTGCATGAGCACAATGGCCCTGTTTCTGAATAAAGCGGCGTGTGAAAGGCTAACAGAGGGCAGAAGAGATGGTAGATGTTTATAACCACTAAAACCAGCTAATCTAATCCAAGGATGAAACTTCTGCAGGGTATCCTGGTGCCAGCCCTGGTGAGCTCCAGGGATGAGGCTCTGACCAAATGTTGTTAGGGTTATAAGTGGACTAAAGACTGAGCGATCACACAGAACCGTGACCTAGCATGGCCCTTCACCCTGCCCCTAGGCTCTAATGGGAAAATATTTTACTTCTCTGAAGTAGGGATCAGCCATGCTGCTGGCTTGCAGTCCTGTGATAACTCAGGACTTTTCACTCTGCTATCTAACAAGAGTTAGAGTTTAAGTTAGGATAGACTTCATGAGAAGGAGCCAGGTAAACTCACCCATCACGTGCCAGGGAATTTTTCACAAGATTAGACCAAGTTCCTGCCTGCCCTTCCTCAGCTGCTGCACCACTCCTGACCCTGTCTGCCACTCTTCTACACCTTTAGCTGGGAATTCAGAGACAAGGAAGGCACAAGTCTCTGGGTTTTCTTCCCGGTCTTTCTCTGCAAAGTGCATCTTTTCTCTTCAGCACATCTCCCATCTTGCAAAGTCCTGACACATATCATGGAGACAGAGCTATGCAGGCGCAGTAAAACCACAGTAAGGTCATCTTCTTTGAGGGCCATTTATTTATCTTTCCCATGTTATTTGCATCTAGAAGGACATCTCTCCCCCTTCCCTTCCTCCCTTCTTCTCCGTGGCCAGCAAAAGTGAGCAGGAGGGTAAGGGCACAGGTCAGCCATGCTTCCATTAGCTCCCACAGTCCCCCAACAGCAGCAAGGTCTGCAGGTGAGGAGGTGCCCTCTGCCAGGCAGCCTGTGAGATGCAGAGTCCTGGGTATGGGAAGCAAAGCTGTGAAAACAGACTCCCTGTGTGTGGGGGGGATGGCCAAATCAGGGCACAGAGGAGGGCTGGGTGCAGCTGTCCCTGCTGCTCATTCGGTCAGTGTAACTGGGGTCACAGAGTTCAATTCACAACATGCCAACCATTTGGAGCAGTCAACAGAGCTATTTTTATCTTTGCCTTTTATTTCTTTCCCCGTCCTAATAATCACCCATTGTTAACTCTGGGGTTTCTTGCTGGGTTTTTTTCAGAAAGCTGGAGGTACATAGACAAGGGATTACACAGGATTCTCACATTTCTGTTCTTCACATGCTGTTCTCTGCAGATGACACTCCCTGGCCTTGTTTTAACTGCTCTATTTTGGGCTCCATGTGAATTTTTTCTTTAATTTTTATTTTCTGCATCACACTGGATAAAAAATACAGGAAGGCACCCATCACTTGAGGTTTACCAAAATGGCAGTGGTGCTCTGACACTGCATCATCCCAGGCTCCATGGACACACCTTCATGTGACACAGGAGTCCTCCAGCATACTGCACTAGTCTCACAGCCCATGATATCTCCTCAGCACACAGCACATTTCCCCAAAGCAATGCACTGATCCCAGCACCCTGCTAGAACTGTTCTTGGCGTGACAGGGGTCACATTATTTACACTTTCCTGATGATTCCCATTGTGCTTAATCTGAAAGTTGCATCCTTCCTGTGCCCCAGGGCAAAAGCAAGGACAGGTGTGCTTGGAGCAGGTGTGCTGCTGACTTCAGGGGGCTGCAGACTGAGAAGAGCTGACAGTGCTAACATTATGTTTCCTTGCTTTTCTAAAATATGCAAGGAGACACAGACTAAGTTGCAATGGAAAAGTAGCAACAACGTGTTTCTCACATGGTTTGTCACAGAAAGGTAACATCATGCAGCAAATGTTAAGAGCACTTATGGGACAGATGGGCTGAGCACTTGATCTGTGTCCCCATGCCTGTCATACCTGCGTGGGTGCAGGTATAAGGCATAGGTCTGCTATCATCATTGGGTGGTCACTTAATCTCTTACAAACTTCCTGAATCACTCTTGGAAACTCCTGTGATGGAGGAAATAGCCTTTGCAGGGAGTCTGTGTCAGCAGACTGGCAAAGCCATTTGCTCAGACTTTCCCAGGCTCTGATCTTTTCAATGATGGCCAGAAGTTCCCAGCCCATCCCCCAGGCTAACATCCTCATTTTCCTTCCAGACTGATCAGCCAGTGCAGCATTTAGAAACATGGAAGGATTCTAAAGAGAAGAGGCCAGCTAAATTGTTCAGTCCTGCAAAAATTACTAAGCAGAAGTTCGTTTCTCATCACATGTAGGTGGCTTTACTCATCTATAACTCTGTTCAGAACAAATGTAACTTTATCTCACCCTAATCTGGTGAGCACCAAACCAAATTACAGTGATTAACTGTGAACAGGCAGGAGTTTAACTTGCAATTAAGCTTTGCCATGAAAATTTATAAGGTGAAGAGAAACTGTGGATTTGTAATCAAACAGAATTTCCTTTGGAATATCCTCCCCACTACCATATTCCAAACACCCCTACTGCTGGCTTGACTTAAAACCACTGTCAACTACCCAAGCTTAGTCTCCAATTATGCCTCTGTAAAGGAGCTCAGTGATACCTTTGGGTGAACCTCATCTGTGCAGTTGGAATGCAGAAACCCTACCTTCATTTACCCCAAATTAACCAAACCCCCTTGGTTCATCATTCTTCTCCTCCCTGGCCCAGAAAGAGCCTCCACAAAACCACAGAAAGTCATTCTTACCTCCATTCTGCCAAGAGACACCAGATCCAGGAATTGTGATGAACCAGGAGAAAAAAGAAATGGAAAAGACATCAGTGACACTTCTTTGTTCCCTCTGAGATGCATAAGTCAAGATTTCCATGCTAGGAAATGTGTCTGACAATTGTAAGTTTTATGAAAAAAAATGCACCTAAATTCTGTTCGTTTTTTTGTATCTTCTTGCAGGGAAGAAAAGCTGGCCAACACTGAACACTGTAAAGTGGGAAAGAATGAGGATGAGGAGGAAGTGGATTGCTGATGGCAGTGCCAACTGAAGTGAACTCTGGCACTGTAAACTCACACTTTTATCCCAATCCTTTGGGTCCTATGTAACAGCAGGTAGCTCCCTTTGTTCAAGCCACATGTTTAAGCTCCATTACTGCAGACAGCAGCTGTAACAAGTAGGAGAAGCCAGGGCTGGAGATGCAGCACTGGCACACAGCAGTGGCCCTGGCTTGCAGTGCCACAGGGAGCTGGGCAGTGCCAGCACAAGGAGGAGGCACTGGGCATCAGCCAAGGGCGAGGGCACCTCTGTCCTGGGAGCCTTGTGAGATGGGGCAAGGCCAAGGCAGACTCCTGCTCTGACAGGTCTAGGGGAGTGTTCTCCTCCTGCTGAGCACACACAGCCTGGAGGAGGACAGCTTCCACCAGCCCAAAGTACCTGTCCACCCCAGTGTGTGGTAGTGGGTTTTCTAATGTTTTATATTATTGTTGAATGTTTTATATTACTGTTGGTATATCCCTAAAACCTCCCTTATTCTGTAATCCCTAATGGTTTGCCCCGAACCCCTCCTTTCCTTATAAGGTGTTCACCCTCCTTCCCTTGCACCTGCCAATCTCCCCAGGGCACATACCCATGTTCCAGAATCTTCCCTGTCAATCTCTTACACCCAACCCACGAGAGTGTCAATCCTCCCTTAACCCATACCCCTATTCTGGAATCTTCCCTGTCAGTTATGTTATCCCTATTCCCTCATTAGCTGC
>VWZP01002387.1:80508-153598 GCA_013396995.1 Dicaeum eximium | reverse complement strand
TGGCGCCGCAGAGCTAGCCGGAGCCCGAGTGGACACCGGGGCGGAGCGCGTCACCAGTGCATTTGTAGGACACACACTGCCAGGGCTAAAAGCAGAAGTGAGGATGGGAAATACAGCACTGGGTGCTGAGTACCTTATGGGGCAGAGATTACTGCTAGGTTTCAATGCCCAGTGTAAGAAAGGGCATCATTATTTTCTCAAGAAAGCAGAAGCTAAGACACAGAGAGATGAATAAGTACCTGCCTGGTTAAAAGCAGAACCAGGGCTACCAACCCATGTCCAATGAGATTTCTCTTTCCTTTAACTAAATCCTCCTGCCTGTCCAAAGAGGGATTGGACAAGCTGCTACCTTTCTCTCTATGTGACAAATGCTGTTAGTTAACTGACAGAGGTATTCCTTCTCTTTGGAAATTCATTTTCACATTTGGGAGATGTCCCTGAGAGAAGAGATAACTTCAGGCAAGGCAGGGTACTACTCTAACAGCTACCACCCTGCTTTCTGGATGACAACCCCTTGAGAAGCTGAACTGTTTGAAGCTATTTTCACTTTGCTGTTAGATGATACCAACGCTGGGTCATGGCCACAACTTCCTCCACATGGATGAACTTACCAAGTGTGCTTCTGGGACACAAAGTACAAGACAGCATCAAACATTCAGGAAATGACAGCTATGCCAGTCTCCAAAGTGTAAGAGTATATGAGGAAATAGCCTGGTGGAGGATGTACTTGTTCTCAAGTTTAGGCCCCCCCACACTATCAGCTCTCCAAGGCTTCCCCTCTTCCACCAGAGTACTCCACACCCCTTTCCTCTTCCCCAGCAGGAAAGGCTAAAAAAACTAATGGCCTCTTCTTTCCCTGCATACCTGAAATGCTGATGGTTGCTGCTGCTTTTGCGGCTCCAAAAGTTTTGCTGTGCTTGTTTGTGGCAAGACAAGTGAACAAGCCTGGTCGGGTGACATACACTTGCAGTCTGGAGTCAACCACTCTGTCCTTGACACTTTCTGCTATAGACCCCGCAGAAACCTGAAAGAGTGAAAGCCTGGTTCAGAAATATTTCCAACAAAGACGCAAACAGGCAAACCACAGAAAAACCTGAGACGGAGTCCCAAGCATTTAAATTAGCAGAGGAAGATGTGCCAAGGAGACAAAAGTGGTGGAGATCTGCTGGCATTACTTTGGTGCTTTCACAGCAGCTGACTTCACATACAAAAATAAATGTTAAAAGATCTCTCTTATTTCACACTTCAGCAATACTTTTGCAATTAGGTTTCAGTTCAAGAGGGACATAGTCACAATTTGGTTTATGTAATTGAGCTGGCTAATTACTACAGGGCTTCTTGTAGTAGATTGTTTGCTTATTCATGCCTTAGGAAGGACCAGCACAAGATAACTTTGTGAATATCTGCTATACAGAGGAAGAAAATAGTTTGGAAGTCACTGGATTGGTATAACCACAGCCATACTCTCAAAGCAGTCAGGAGCAAAGAAAGTGCTCTGGCTCCAATATTTCAGTAGATATCTGATCATTTTCTTACTTGCAACTAGAAATATGGAGAGGGCTGAAAATATTATGATTTTGGCTAACTCTTTCCCAGATCAGTAATTCCCAGTTAAATGAGCTTGAAGCCTGCTGATTTTGGCCAGTTGGGCTTGATTTACCATCAGGTCTTTCCTGCCAGCATGGCATTCATTAAAGTAGGAGAGCATGGTACATACAGACTCTATCTTGCAAAGACAGTAGGAAGGAGAGCATTGCCTGCTCTAACCTTCATACTGGTAGGAAGCATCAAATGTAATTCAAGTGAGGTATGTTGCCTGTGGATCCCTTAGGTGTGACCTGACTCCAAGGACATTGCAGATTGTCTCATTTGACCCAGCAAAGGACTCTACCTACACATGTAACTAGTACACAGATATCAATCTGACCTCCCTGGAAGTCAGTAAAAATGTGCTTTCGATGAGACCTTTCAGTGAAATGAAATACCCACAGGTATTGACAGCAATAATTGAAAAAGCAAGCAGGAGCTCATCACTGTTGTAGCATGTCTTGTGAGCAGATTGGATTCTCTATGAAAAGAAAATGCTGAAAAGAATTGTTTTGCCTGAGAGTCAGCTTGGAGTTGTGGTGAGAGAATGTTTATGGGAAGATACCACTAAATAATCAGGCCAGCACAGTTTGTAAGTACTGCACCAGGTATGTCAGTTGCTCTGCAAATGAAGGTACCAGGGATATTTTTGGCCTTATAACATGAAATAAGTTCAAGAGGATGGGAGCCCAGGGGATATTTTTTCACAGATATCTCTTTTGTTACAGAGCTGCTTAAATTTAGTTTTAGAAACCTTTTTTCTCAAGAAACCACTCAGCACTAAAATGGTGCAGGGACCTTCTCAGCAGGAAGGAGGTATTTCCTATAGACCACGCCTGCCTTCCAGCATCTTGGTGGGATAGGTGGCTGCCTTTTGTCAGCAGCTCATGCTGCTTCCAGTCTTCTTTCCCTGCTGGCTCCTCAGACCTCAGGTGTACCACATCTGGCAGCCCTGGACTGTGCGTGCTGAGCACAGATAACTGGGATTGTTCCTTCCGGCTTGGGATGCAGGAGGAAGAGGTTGCTCAGGTAACTGCAAGCAGTACAAGAAGTATGCACCATGTACAGTTGAAAATCACAGGCACTGCTGCCTAGGGCTTCCACACTGGCCATCTGTTGTTTCCTTTATTGGAAACTTCAAGATGTTCCTTGTGTTAATGATTCCCTTTCATTTTCAAACACATTTCCTGAGATTTTTTTTCAAGAATTCTCTTTTTAGCCTTTAAAACATCATCTCAGCTACTAGGAAATTAGAGACCTCTTCATATCTTCACACCTGGCTCATTTATTCCTGGGTGTGTGGAAAACTACATTATAAGGTCCATGATGCCCTGTGGTGCATAGTGGGAGGGAAATGAACTGTGTTTCTAAATAGGTAGGCCAGGCAGCTGCTGCACAGACAAGTTTCCGTCCTCCTCTTCCAGGGCAGCTCAGCAAGCTCAGCAGAGTCCTGTTCTTTGAGCCTTGGGACAATTACAGGTTAGTGTTCAGAGACCATAATGCCACAGGCATGCTGCATCTTCAAATGAGTCACCATTGCTGTGAACCAACCCTCAAATTCACCATCTCCCATCCACTGGCTTCCTGCTGACATTCCCAGAGACAGGCTCTCATTAAGGATTGCTTGCCATATTTAAAGGGAGGCAATCTGGAGCCCTACCCTCCTGGGACTGGGCTATGCAATCCAGAGAGGAGTGGGGGAGAGCAGATATGACCAGTCAGGCAGTGGCCCAGGCACGGGCTGAGCATCACCTCATGTACTTCAGCTTTCTGTGGGACCCACACATTGGGATCTTGGCAGAGCACAGGTCTGTGCTCTGGAAATATACTGCACTTGCCAGGCACCCCAGACTCCTGCAAACGGTGTCATTCCCAGTGGGGAAGAAGTCTTAAATAAATGCCTGCAGTTGTCTCAAACTAAATATTGACAGAAACCACCTAGCACCCATGGGTCTCAGCAGAGGCTGATCTGATTCCTTTGCTGTTCTGCCTAGCAACACTGAAGGAATATAGAAAATTAGCCCTAATCAGACTGGAGGACACAATAAGGTATAGAGGAAGCAAGGAAGGCAAAACAGCCTGCAGAATAGCCATGGGGTCTTAATAATTATTATAATTAATTATTATATAATTAATTATTATATGGAAAGAGGACATACAAACCAGGGTGGTGATAGTCCCCTGAAGTAAGAATCAAGGGGATTTATTGGTCCTCTGGACAAGCAAGTCCACAGGAATGGTCAGGATCAGCCTGTGCTCAGAAGGACTGATAGGAGGTCCATGAGAAAGAGCAGAGGCAAATTGCCAGCCTGCACTCAGCAGACACTCCACCTGCCTCCACAGAATCATGCCCTGGGACCAACATCCTTTAAAAAGCTGTCAAAAGACCAAAGAGAGTATAAAACATGTTCATCTTAAGCACATGAAGACTAGAGGGAACCTGTGGCAGGCTCAGGCTGCAGAGCTGCCCTGTCTGTGGTTCCCTGCTCACTCCCACACAGGCAGCATTAGGCGTCAAGCAAGTTTTCAGTTCATTGAAATGAAGGCATTGCAATAGCCTACACACAGGCATGAAAGCCAGGCAAATTGAAAGCAAGCACCCATATTAAGTGGTCAGGATCATTAGACCACAGAATCTTTCCTATGAGACACAGTGGATTTGCATCCTTTGGTGCCTGCCACTGAAGAGGGTGTGCCTTTCTTAAGAACATGCTTCTGGCCAGGGATAAATTGATGACATATTTCACATCACCTAGGTCAGCCTAGAAAATTTCAGATCTATTCTCTTCTTCAAATATGCTGTGCATTATGTGGTTCCACAGGTATTTGACCTCAAAACTGTTTGCTCTATTTAACTCTTTGGTTTGCGTTACTTTGTCAAATATGCAATTTTGCCTTGTTATTGTTTTTTGCCTCATTATAAGTCATACAACACCCTGGATAAGGGGGACAATGTTTTTTTCAGAGAAAACTGCAGCAGAGTGATGAGCTGGACTCAACCAGTTTGGAAAACAAGGTGCTAAATGAGGAAGGAAAAGAAACCACTGGTGCTGACTACCAGCCCTGTTGTACTCCCAGCTGAGAGCAGTCCTTCAGTGCCAAAAGCATGAAAAAGAGGCACTTACAGCTTTCCCATTTTCCAGCCAGGTGACAGAAGGGACTGGAAGGCCGGTTGCCGTGCACCGCAATGTCACCACGGACCCAAAGGTGATGTTTTGGGATTCAGGAGCCTTCAGGATTCTGGCAAACACTGCAAGAGAAGACAAAGGTTCTAGCTGAATGCTAATGTAAAGCTGAGGCTGGTGCTGACATGGGGGTAGTCCCTACCCAGTGGGTCTTGATGTAAGTCACAGCTCCATGAATAAAAGTAGAGCATAGAACAGGCTTCCCAGTGAGTGACAGTCTTGGGAGAGAGATGAGGAGGAGAAAAAAAAAGTATTCAGTGTGGTTACATTCTGCACCTTACAGACCAAAAGTTTACCTCTGGAAATTTCTTTGTCAAATCCAAAGCCTCAGACAAGGCAACGTGCAAGAAAACCAAGAGGAAACTCTTCATGCAGTAGCATGCAGATTGAACAGCTTACAGCAAAAAAGCAGCAAGCTACCACACTGCCCTGCCCAGGATGACCTGTGAAACTCTGTCCAAACCATTAAGGACCACCAGTATGGACATGTGCCATGAAGGTTAAAGGTCAGATAAACATCTCAGTCTGCAGTGATTAAGACTTGCCACAGAGTGCTGCAAACACTGGCATTTTCCACACAACAACAAGCTGCCCTAAGGGGAAAGTGTCTAACATCAAGCATCAAGGTATGAGAGAATGGCTGGCAAAAACTGTAGGAAGATGAGATTGCAGTGGAAAAGTAGATTTTTAAACTGACTTCTCATTTCTATGGCTCTTGCTTCTTTTGTGGAAATATGGCTACTGGGCACTTTGCAGGTAAGCAAAATAAATATGTCCTTCACCCCACCCCCTTCCTTTTCTTTTTTTGGGGGTTTTGTTTGGTTGGTTGGTTTTGGGTTTTGTTTTGGTTTTTAGTTCTTTGGTTTTGTTTTGTTTCTGTTTTTGTTTTTAGTTCTTTGGTTTGGTTTTGGTTTTGGTTTTGTTTTTAGTTCTTTGGTTTTGTTTTGGTTTTGGTTTTGTTTGGTTTTTGTTGTTGTTTTTTTGTTGTTTGGGGGTGGCGGGGATTGGGGCAGGGGGAAAAGGGGAGGACTATTGGCCAGAAAAAGCAAATGAAGTATTTTTGCTGAAAATTAATTTTGATCCAGAAACACAACCCTGATGGTCTTCACAAGCTGCTGTACTTGGACCACATAGAGAAAACCAGAGAAGAGAAATCTCCCACGTGGAACATTTGAGTTTTGACCTAAAATTTTTAATGGAAACACCAGAATGTTTGTACAGAAGCAGGCTCAAAAGCACTGCCACTTCTTACTCAAATTTCTCATGCTTACTAAGTAACACCTTCTGGACCACACGGTAATGTCCAAAACTCTCCATCAGAAGCTTTAATAAGCAGGGAAGTTTCTCTTGGAATTGTCAGAAAAGCCTGAGATCTTGTTTGCCACTTTTATCTGCATGTTTCTCCTTATCAACGTCTCACCATGTCACCATCTTCTGTTTGCCCTGTTCAGAATTAGAACATCTGTTCTCACTATCTGGGATGGAAAGGCTTTGTCTGAAAAGTTTCAGTTGAACTGAAAAAAGTATATGCTTTCCACATAGTCCTTCCACCCAGTTCTGAGCTGGTATGCAGCTGAGATTTGTTTTGACAAGGAGCCTAAAAACAGCTTTTGCTCATAGATAAGTAGCAGTAGGAGTTAATTTCAGCATGGAAACCTTTTTGCCACTCAAGAAACTCTTGGGCAGGGGCTTTTTGGAAGATTAGGTTTAATGTCAGTGAAGTGAAAATGGCGAGAGGATAAATATTATATTGAGCTTAATTCTTAATTGATTCTTGATTCTTAATTCTTCTGTGAATTCCAGTCTCACTGTCTGTGCTCAATGCCACGTGCCTGAAGTCAAAGCAGAGCAGCACCAGGCTTCTGCACCCCCTTACCCCTCAGCGAGGCAGCAGGTATGAAGGTCCATCAGTAATAAGCAAAGCTGCAGTCACTGGCCAGAAGCTTTTCTCATGAATAATAAGTAAAATGAAACCTTTGTCTGAAGTTCCACTTCAGGCCATTAACACCAGATGGTTATGAAGTCGGACCCAACTTTTGCAGACTAAGGTCATAATTATTTTTATACTTCATTTGGAGAAATACTAAACTTTGGGGCCTGTCCTCTGGCAGCAGTTGTGTTCACATGGCTGCTGCTGAAGCCAGCACATTAGCTTCCAGAGTTGGAATATGGCCCTTAGTGCTTTTCTTGTGCTGTCCAGTGTGCTGCTGGGACTCTTGCCCACCTGATGCTGCTCTCTGACTCTGCTGCTCAGATCCAGCCCACTTAAATTAATACCAAAGTGACAAATTACCAGCACCCAGTTAGCTGATGCTGGATGGTGGCATGTATGTCCTCCTCTGTATGAGCTCCTCTCCCAAAATCTGCTAGGATCTTTCAGCCAGGAAGAAAAAAAGACCCATTTGAAAATGGCAATAGCACAGGCAGGCTGCAAAGCCACAGTAAGCGCTGTGGCTGGCTCAGCTCATGCCTGGCATGGTGCCTATGGGGAGGTCAGAAAGCTGCATTCCTCTTCCCAGGGTCCAGCCATCAGCACTGATCACTGCACTTGCTTTAGTAGCCCAGCACACTGCTAGGCAAGCAGCTGTCTGCCAGCATAGGGAAGGTAAAGCATCAGGCCATTCTTAAAATTCTAAGACACCAAATACAGGGATAAAAAATCCAGGAACAGCTCCTAAACATTCACATGTTTCTGGTGGCAAGTACTGCAGGAAGGAATGGCTAAATAAAATTTGGCCTTATTATATGGAGCTAAGCTGATTTCCAAAATGTGGAAGAATTTAAATTCCTTCTACTCCCCAGTGCT
Organism: Dicaeum eximium; assembly: GCA_013396995.1. Lineage (NCBI taxonomy): Eukaryota > Metazoa > Chordata > Aves > Passeriformes > Dicaeidae > Dicaeum > Dicaeum eximium. The sequence goes on along the minus strand of VWZP01002387.1, from coordinate 146,020 downwards.
ATCATGTGCATTTTTCAAGACCTTCAAAATTGAAGTTAGCGATTTAATTCTTAAACATTTCAGGTACTTACATTTGCATGCTTTCAAATATTTTACCTAAAGTTTATCTATGTACCTTAAGTACATAGCTGTAGATGGTATTACTGGAATAAACTGGCAAGTTTTATTTTATTTTTAAATGAGAAATTTCCTTGGACAAGGGCCAGACTTTCCGGGTCCCAACAGGTTTTGGAGCATAGATGATTGGCCAATCCAGAGACATATTTTCCAAAGGGCCCTTAATCACTTTGGGAAACAGTATTAAAAAAATAACATCAGCAATTTGTCAACCACAAAATCTATGGGTAGATGATTGACACACTGACTTTGCTGTCAGACTTGAGTGCTGTGGGAAAGTCAGGATGGGTTACATAAGTGCAGCCAGTGTCACCATCTACCTGTGAAAAGCAGGGCAAGAACACCAGGATGAGCTCAGGGTCCATTTTGGCAACTGCATGAGCAACAAAATCTGTCCTGTATCTAAATGGCAGAACACAGTCCCCACAACTGTGATTTTTCTGTCCCCTCCCTCACCTCCCCCAACCCCAATTCCACAAGTAAAGAAAACAGGCAAAGGCAAGTAAGAAATGGCAAATCTGATGGTAGTGTAGCTGGCAGGAAGAGGTGGGTGAAAGGCAAGAAGAGGAAGGATCAGGAAATAGCAAAAAAGTTTATAAAATTCACATTTTTTTGGTGGGCTCAGGACTTTGTATTGTTCTCAATTTTCCTCAGAGTGAAAATTTCCAATAATCAGGTGATTTCTAATGCTTGCATAATTTGTCTGCCTTTTTCCACATCCTCCTGAATGTGGATATTCCCCTTGCTTGTTTAGCTATATTGCCATTACAAGGTTAGCAATATTCTCATCAATACCCCTGGGCTCTCTGCACTGGATTCACCCACAGGCATGCCAGAAAGCAATTAGGGAAAGTGGGCAAAGATGGCTTTATTTATTTATTTATTTTAGTGGAAAATAAAACAGAGAAGCTGTAAATGAAATCCAGACAGCTAAAAGCCAAGCCAGCATGTCAAATTTCACTCCCAAACCCCTTAATAAATGTATTTTTTTTACAGCCTTGGTAAATGATGTTCTGTGCACTGCAGGGCTTGCTAGGAGGTATCTGTACCATCGCCAGCTGCTCTCGTTTCTGAGAATTACGTAACATCATCCAGTCCAAACAGTAGGGCTTTAATTCAGTCACAAAATTTTTATACTATAAAAAGATTAAAGCAGCATGCCCTCCCCCCTGCCTCCACACTGAATGGCTAACTCTTTCCAGGTGGCTTTTTTCCCCCGTTGCCTTTGACTGAGCTGTGTTTCATTTCCCAGGTTTGGGGCCTGCTCCCACAGTCCTGGCAGATGCCTGGCCTCAGTCTGAATAAGGAGTATTTTTTTGTTGAAGAAGGCTGGATTTGGCCAGTCACAACCAGACAGATGTGTAGGTGGCCTGGGGCTATGCTGCTGCTTTGGGGAAAGGACAAAGTGATGCCCAAAGCACCAGTGATGACGTTTGGGTTTTTGCCTTTTTTCTTTTATTTGTTCTCTGTATCCTTCACACATACATTTGTAGCTCTGTAGCCTATTGTATTAGTGGCTGGTTTACCCAGTACTTTTCCATGGCCTTTCCCTAGCCAGAAAGACAAAACAAATTCCAGAGCTCCAAGCCCTGGGAGGTGCAGGGCCCCTGTGCTACCTGCGTTCCTCCTGGGAAGCCAGGCCTACAACAACTCTTGGAGACATTTCATGGACAGAGCCCAGCCAGTGCCCAGGGAGGGACTCCAGAGAAGGGGCTTCACCTGGGGGGAGGGGAATTACATCAACACTTGTCCTCCTAATTGATACTTGTTCTCAATTATGCCAATTTCCTAAAACCTATAAAAATGTACTCATCCTTGGGAGGGTGAGCTTTTGTGGACATCTTTTCATAACTGCCCCTGAAAGCCTTCAAATAAAGATCCACTTTTATATTACCTCTTTACTAAAATTATCTCGAGTTTCATTTCCAAGTTGGGAAAAAGGCAACACCAGGAGCAGTCAAGGACTAGTTTTGGGATGTGGGGTAGCTTGCTTTTTTATCCAGAGGCCAGAGTTGCTTTGGTGAACCCTGTATTTAGGAGAATATGAGCAACACTTTCTCATGTATGTGAATTAACTTAGCATTAACTTAACATCCACAGGGGTTCACATCCAAGAGTTTGTTGCTAGTCCTGGCATACTGTAAAGCATCTGCATCCCCAGTAGTCCAAACCAAGGCAAGGCCACCAGGAGCTAAATTTGTGTTGGCAACCACCTGGCAACTTTCCCTTCCCACTGCAGCCAAAGCCTGCCCTGACACATGAGCCAGACCCAACGTGCCCATCCTGACAGATCCCGTACCTCAACCTGCCTCACTTTCCCCAGCTGCATTGTATTTATCAGTGAAACATGGCCTTTTGGCAGAACAGCATGTATAAAGGCAGGTCTTGTGTACACAACACATTTTCCTTTGCATCCAGCGTTGTGTTGAGATCCAATGTGTCTACATTGCTGTAGGAACTGGTAAACCACAAATCGTCTTGGAAGGTTTCCAGATATAAATATCCTGGCAAAGAGTTTGCACTGTGCAAAATTCATGTGTAAGTACTTAGCTAAATTGCAAGCATTTTTTGTTCATGTTTGCCAGTGTTCCCATAGTTCTTTTGTACCTGAAGCATGAAAGGTCAGAATTATTTTTGTCTGTGGAGGTATCTCTGGGCTTGGACTTTTCTTACTAAGCCATAAAAAATATTTCTGCTTGCCAGCTGCATGCTCTGAAGAACCATGAACTTGTGCCACTGTGATTTTTGCCAGTGAGAAGTCCATTTACCCAACTCCCCATTCAGATTCATTCAGCTCATAACCATTCACCTTCCTGACAAGCCTAAACCAGGCAGTCAAGGAGAGGTAAAAAGCAGAGGGACTACTATTTCCTTCCCACTGGTGAGAGATGAGGTATGGTCTGACAAATACATTTTTAAATACATAGAAACCTGCAGCATTCGTGTTTTCTAACATTACCTACACAAAATAAAAAAAAAATTTCTTGAAATACCAGGGCCAAGAACAGTCCACACACCATGTTCATGGACGAGCAGCCACAGAGACAGCCACGCTGAGCTGTGGGCAGCAGATAATCACATTCCAAAAGCCAGTGTTGACCAGGCAAGACACAGTCTCTGCAGCTGACATGACAGAACCAAATCCCACCTTGGAGAACAAACAAATTCTCTAGCAAGGACAGTCAACCACTCCTTTCGCAGCAGCAGCAGGTTCTGAGTGTGGCTTAGCACTTCCAAAATGGGGATGGGTTAATAATTAAATCCCAAGATAACTGCAAGGTTGGTTTCTCTTTGATCTCCAAGTATTTCTTACCTAAGTTGCAGTATTTATCTTTTTTTGTAAGCCTACCAAGTGAATACAAAGAGGAGCACAATAGCTCAGGAAAGCTGATATGGGACACTTCCATTTACCTCTATCAAATTGCTTACCTATTTTATTTAATCTATGTACAAACATGCTTTTTGCTAGAGAGCCATGAGTATACAAGTTATCAAAACAAAAAAAAATGTACAAACTCCATAGGAACCCACACAATCACTGTATTATTTCTCAAGGAACAGCACTATTATGTATGGGGCCCAAAAGAGCAAGGTGAGGAAGAGCTGTAAGCAAGCTGTAAGCAAGCAGTAGTTCATCATCCACTGACACTCACCCTGTTATTGTGGTAACCCAGGAGGATAAGCCTCCATTGTGTCTGAAATATCTGCATTTTGCACAAAATCACAAGATGTAAGTTCTTCTGGCTCCTGATATATTAATTGGGAGAATTGGGTCTTGTCGTAGTGCTTAAAGCATCATGCAGCACAGGTTAGACTTCACAGCAATACATAAGACACTCAACCTGGACCCTGAGGCTATGAGATGGGCACCAGGGACAATTCAAAATCCGTGTGAAAGGAAGATGGAGCACAACATCTCCATCCTGAATCATATGCCTTCAGATTCAGAGCTCTAGTGTCTGATATTGAAGCAAATTTTTCTTACCAAGGCAGAAACTTTTCAAGATAACTTTATTTTAGGGTGGACTCCTAGATTCATGGGTGGTGGGACAATTTGCATTAATAGAAGGACTCATGTGATTATAAACACATCAGCCACTAATTTCTCAGCTGTGAAAGACTTTATACTGCATGTAGATACCTCTGGAATCTTAAAAGTAACACCACAAATACGCAAAGATGTAATAAGCAGGAGTACAATGTAAATAGATAGCTTATATCCTGTGTAACTATATAAAACCTGTTCTCTACAAGTGTTCATCTCTATATACAGAGCAAACACTGGATTCAAGGACAAGTGAGGATAATGTGTTCAAATTACTTCCCAAGGAAATGAATGAGGAAATTCTTTTCATGTCAGTACTGCTCTTATATATGTGTTTGGTTTCTTTGAAGGAAAGACCTTTTTAAACCTCCCCATGCTCTGTCTTGTCTACAGTACAGAGTCATATCAGGTGCATTTATCTCTGCCTCTACCCACTACTGCATGTGAAATAGGAAAGGAAGTTCCCAGCCTCCCAAAGCCAAGGAGCAATTCCTTTGCTTGTTCCATTCATGATCACAACCCACCGTGACTGCTGCCAAGGCTACCAGTCTGTGTGCACGTATTGAAATCTTCACGGCGATGCACAAGTCTCCCTCTCCCACTCTAAGGAATTGAGCAAACAATTATGGGGGATCACTGGGATACCCAAAAATGAGATAATTCATGCATCATCCTGACATCTGGTCTCTACCACTGGGTAAAAGTAATGCCATAAATTCAATTACATGTCATGTGAAAAGTACGTCCTTTTGTCTACTTTAAAGTGCTGCTAGCAGTAGCTGCTAGGATGTTCTTTGGTTTGGGGGATAGCAATACCTGCTCACCTTATCCATCATGCATGCTTGATTTTTAGTGTTGAAAACTCATCTAGTTCCTTCTACAACAGAGATACATCTTTTTTCCAAATTCTCGACTCCCTGTTTGATATGCCCTTTTTGTGAGGGTCGATGAGAGGCTCCAGCCACTTCAGAATACTTGTCTCAGTTTGCTCTGATCCCCTTTATCTGATGGCTGTGGATATTCTCTATCCTCCAGTCCCTTCATTGTTCTGTGGGAAGCTCATGCTTTCCAGCCAGCCAGTGGTTTACAAGAAAGAGGGATTTTAACTGCCATATCATTTTTTTCTCCTAAAACCACAATTCATGCAACAATGTGAGAAGGTCATAAATTTTTGAAGTGCCTTCCCAAGGTCTTTGTTAAGTGAAAAACGTTTTTGTGAAAGGAAATAGCAGGCTCAAACGCTTTTTAAAGAAGAGTTTTGTGTATGTGCCTTGTCTGAAGTCTCATGGCAGCTCCTCAGTGCAAGAGGCCACCCTGTGATAATGACTTGGAGGCAGCATGAACATCATGCCAATGTCACAGCAGAGCAAGCCTTGGGAGTAAATTGAATAGCTCATGCCTACTTGTCATTTGCTGAAGGTCTGAGACTGTTTTCTTCCTCCTGCAGCTTGCCCTGTTACTCTGTGATTAGGGCCATGATTGTTTCTGCAGCATCTCAGAGCCTTGGGATGACTCTGGTGAGTGCCACAGGTAGGAGGAGATTTAATGAGATATTCTGGGCCTGCAGTTATGCCCACACCACCCCACTGAGGTCAGTCAAATACTTTGCTGTAATTACAGGCAAACTTGTAATGCTTCCTCCCCCAAAACCTTTTGCAATTTTTCAAATCAAACTGCCGTATTCACCCTTTACTGTCACGGGACATTGCCTGCAGGTACATACACCAGGACCAACACAAACAGGAAAGCCATCCTTTCCCAGAGTTTCTGCCTCTGCTCAAGGCCAAGCTAAAGATTCTTCTTCAGTGTTGGTATTAGAACATCCATGAGGAAATTTCACCCGATACTTAAATGAAGTAAACTACAAGCCTCCTTGCCAGTTTGTTATTTGGCAATTCACCTGACCCCAAACTCTCTGCCTCAAAAGATGACACAAATAAAAACTCAGATTTCACACTGAAATCTAATTTATGGGAAATGCAAGATAACAGAGCTGACTGTCTTCTTCAATGGTCTCTTGGTATCTCCCTTTCCTACACCATCTATGCCGAGTGCAGGAAAGTCAACAGAAAAGTGTAAAAAACTTTCAGGATAGCATATCAGAAATCAGCTTTCATTCGAAATACAGACCATCTCTGGAATGTGGTCTATCCAAATTGATAGAATTTGCTGCACTAAATACATGCTTTTATTCCTGTTACTTGAATCTTGGTGTGACTTGCTAGTCTGTTGATTTATCTGTGATGCAAATTTGTCCCAGGACTATATAAGACATTCAAAAAATAGTTGAAGGAAGCAAGTGCTTTACACTTTACAGGGACAGTCTCTTAACTAAGTAGCAAAGGCATTGCTTTCTGTTGTCACCTAGTCTGCCATCCCCTCACTGGCACAAGAATTAGACTTAATGATTGAAATAAAAATCTAGACCAGATCTGGCAGGTCCTTTCTTCTGAAGGGATGGTTCTCCAAGGAAAACCTTCATATTTTTAAGGCTAAGGCAGGTTTCAGAAGTGGCTTACAGGGCAACATTTTTGTGGCCTGTGGCAGGGTATTATTTTAGTAGCTAGTAATAAGCAATAAAACATGGCCAGGAAAAGACATTTATCTACTAGGCCTGGAATGCAAAACCAAAAACATCTAAGTCAGGGGAGTGTAAGGAGCCTTGCTTCTACCCTTGTTTTAATTTGATTGTTTTGTGTGCTGTATAGCAGGACAGGATGAAGTGGAGCAGCAGCACGTCAGCAGAAAAATTAATGAAATGGCCTAGTTAAAGAAAGGGTCAGTAGTCTTCAGCGATGCCTCTTCAGACAGCTAGAAAATACAGAGATTTGAACCAAAAATGTTAATGTATCCATTAAGAATACAGGTGGGTTTTTTGTTAAACACACTGCATTTTCTAATGTTTGCCCTGGCTAATTTGTTTGTTTTCTTACAGATCTATGATTGCTAATTTCTAGACATGTGTCTATAGAGCGACGACTTCAAAACTAAATGTTATCATGCAGTACACTCCTGAATTCCACAAATCTCTGGTGCCACAGGCTGGTGGAGATTAAGCTCAGTTTCATATCAATCACAAGATGGAGTTGCATCTAACTCAGTACACAACCAACAGGAGCATCCACGTACTCTCTCCTCTCACATAGCATTACCTGTATTTATTGCCTTTTTCTACACTTTTCAGCATTAAAAATGCATCACTGAGCAAACTGGAACTTCAGAGGTTTCACTAGCTGGATACAACACCTAGAAAGACCGGCAGTTTGTTCTTTACCTGCAGGGGAAGAAAAACCTTTTGCACACCACATTCCAGCAGACCATTCACACTGTCTCCCTACATCAGAAAACTGCCATTCACCTGCTGCTGTCAGATTGCAAGAACAACTCTCAGAAGAATATTTTACCTTCTGTTGTGTTAGTGCCTAATCCACCACAACCCTTTGTACATTTCAGTGACAATAACTCCATTAAGTTCCAGAAAATGTTCTTTCAATAGTTGAAGCTAAATATAAGGCGAAGGCTGAAAAGCAGTTTGTGGCATTTTTTCTTTTGTAAGCGGGTGTTACTTCTAAACTGTCAGAAATTCACGGTCAACTTTTCAATTTCTTTTGTAATTTTTTTTTTTTTTTTTAAGAATGAAGAAGGACAAGAGCCCTTCTTCATGTGAATTCCACCAATTCACAAAGTGGCACTTTCCTTGCCCCAAGGACAGAAGAAACATTCTCCAAAACAAAGAAAAAAACTGAGCCCAGGTCAGGCAATGACACCTGTAAATCACCACAGAATTTATTGGTTTGTGGCTGTTCTGTTATAGACACTTCTTGTTTGATGCAGGAATTACATATAATCTGAACATTGACTATAAGGACAATATCTGAAAAAGATAGTGAGAGATTAAAGCAAAACTCTCAAATGGAATTATTTTTGCCTGTTGAGAAAAAATTAATGAGGCAGCTTCACTCTGCATTTGAGTGATAAGCATGTTCATAATAGGAATATTCCCATGCCTCTCACCACACAAGAGCTCATGGCTTTAAATATATTCTTTTAATATCACACAATTCATACATAATGGATATGGAGAATACCATTCTTAACTCATGACAAACCTTGGAGACTCTACAGTTTTAGGCAGCAGGCCCAGAAGCTGAACCTGAAAAGCTCTTGTTTGACTTTTGTAGAACTGGCCCTATTAATGGACTGGTTTGATGTCACTGCAAATACCAACAAAAACAAAAATTCCTCCCCTTCTACAGCCATGTAAATAAATAGCTCCATGCATAGGAGCTATTAGGAGCTAATAGGTCCAGTGCATAAAGGAAAAAAAAAAACAGGTCTTACAGACCCTACAGATTTGAAATGTTCAGAGGAGGCCCAAAAAATGACTTCTTGGCTCAGCTTAAATCTTTATACTCTGCCCTGAGTTTTCATCTACATCAATGGGAATTTCTGTATTTGATGACAAATCTCAACACTATCGATGGGAGTAGCTACTTCTCTATTTCCAAAGGAGTGATTTCAAATTTGAGATAAAACTCAAACATCTCAGCCAGTTCAGTCTATATCTTGTCAATAAACTTCAGCCTTCAGACATCTGTGTGAGCTACAGATCAGGTCAGCAAGAAAATGCTTCTGTTCCACCATAGTCCTGAATCTTGGATTTGTCTGGGAACCTTTTAGCCAGAGATTCACTTTGAGAATCAATACAGCAAACAACAAGAAATCTGTGGAAATCCTTTGGCAATATATTGCTTCACTGAGTATATAAATACTCTTCTAGGTTTTGCAGAAGTGTACATTACCAAAGTTGATAATGCAGTGATTAAAAAGCTAGTTAGCAAAATGCTTAAGATGATGGAAAATTTCCATCATCTAATTTTAGCAGACCTGACAACCTCAGCATTTCTTGTTTGTTTGGCTTTGCAGAGTAATGTGGAAAAGGCTTGTTTCTGCCTATTGCATTTCTGCTTCATGCCAGTACTTTCACTAGTCCTTTTTTCATAAGCTGAGTGGGCTGTAACTAGAAGAACCAAGTGATGAAAATACAGCCATGCAGCTTCTGCACGGTTGAACCAGGTCACTAGTGAAGAACTAATTTATAATGACCCCAGCAGATGTCAGAAAGAACTAACCCCAACCCCACTCCTCTGAGACATTCCTCAGAACTAAACCAAAGGCATGTATCATTTTACTGCTACAGGACACACTAAGATCATAAAAATTGTGTGTAACTCTTCTTCAAGAGCAATGCCTCTCTTGCATAGTCACTCATTTGGATCACTTGGCCAATGCTTGCCTCTTGTATCCTTTCTCCGTCCCTCATCTCCAGAGCCTGTTCCCTGATGTCAAATCAAGGGGATGCTCTGTGGACCTTTTCTTCTCCTAATACCCCCCAGGCACCCCAGGCAGACTTTGAGTGAAGATAGTGCTGTCCATAGACTCAACACAGTTCCCAGTAAAGAACCCAGCTCTTCCCATAAACCCAGCAATTAGGTCCATTATGAACATGTATCTACCACTTGTGGATTACGCCTTTTAAGAAAAAAATCTATTTCACCATCACTTGTCCAAGTTCATCTGAGTTTGCCCCAAACTTGGAAAAAAGATGCAAAAAGGCAGGCTTTTTAATCCTTTTAATTAAAATCCTGACCCAGGATTAATTTATGATTCATTACTTAAACCCTGGTGCCTCAAACCTGCCCTGGGAAAGCAGACAGGCTGCTCTAACTTGGGACAGGTCTGTGCAGGATGAAGAACCCACAGAACCCTTATCTCCTTCCCCACATTTACTGATGGAAACTGAAAAATCAGTTCCACTAAGAGAGGCCTTCAGTGCTTTCTTTTTCCTGACAAGATCTGACCTGAATTTTATCTAAAGCCTATTGCCCGAATTATTTCAACTTTGCTTTAAAAATAATAAAACCTTAAAAATACTAAAGCTGTGCTTTAAGAGTAATAAACAGAGGCCAGTATTATGAATGTTGAGGAATGCTGACAAGTAATAGAGGAAAAACTATTTGGAAAATCCAAATAGCAGCATTTTTCAAACAGTTCTACCTTGGACCACTGAAACCAGACAAGCAGTACTGTAAGGTACCTCAGTAATGTAAACATTTGGGCCAAGACTCTCGACAGTTGAGCAAATGGATCCTGCACAGTTCAGTCTATGTATTTACGACTTGCTGTAATTTCTGGGCCAACTTGAGCAAGTGACTTAAGCATGTGCCAGACCAAAAGTACCATGCTTATGGAGGAGGTCAGGGATTACCATACACATTTATTTCCATGCCCAGTGTGTAAATTATTAATAAAACTTTGTAATTATTAATAAAACTTTTGCAGGCCCTTTTACTTTTGCCATTCCTTTCAACCACGAGTACTTATGATCCTTGGGTGTTCCCTTCCATGTAAGGGTGGGATGCCACACAGGACTAATGCTGGACCCATTAAAATGGAAGCACACAACAAATCAGGATCCATGTGATCTAGCTCTAGGCTAGGCATAAATATTTACACTGCTCTTTGAATGGACACTTGCCTTGTATTAAATATTCATAGTTCACCAGCCATGCTCACTCATTTTATTTTAATATTAAACCACATTATGCAGGCTGGGGACTCCAGTAAATATTAGGACCAAGATTTTAAAAAAATATGGTAATGTTATTACAAAGAAGTAATAAACAACAATTTTCATAAACACTATGAAAACACTTTTCACTTTTCATAAACTTTTTTGAACACTATGAATGTTCAAAGAATATTGGACTGTGATTTTCCTGCTTTGAATAATTTTAGTATATTATTTTCTTGGAGTTATTTTAAAATGTTGATACTAATGGGGTAGGAGAGGCAGGAGGGGAGAGATACTAAAAATAATAAAAGAGGAGTGTGAGGGCGATGTGTGCGCATCCCAACTTGCAGGCATATGCAGGTATGCACTCACATAGTCATGCTAAATATCCATGAAAATTGATCTAAAATACCATGAGGGGAAGGGACTTGTGTGCACAGCAAGCTGCTGTGTGAGGATTATGAATGTTGTGGTCAGTTTGAACAAATGGATCCTGCACAGTTCACTCTGTGTACTAAGTTAGGATTAATACCTCTGGATTTTGGAAGCCAAAAATATAAACCAAATGTGTGTCTGTCTAGTTTGGGTAGTTCCTCAAATACTACCTGAAGTTAGGTATATTATACGAGGGTCCTACCAGAGAAACTAAGGTGAGCCTGGAGGAGAGCATTTGTTTGTTCACCCAACACATGAATGGAACATGAAGGGACAATTTGTGTGGGAGCATTGACCTGCCATTGATCAATTAGGAACTAATCTTCTCCATTTTAAAAAGAGCACTCATACACACCCCAGGTAGGGTATTTGTGCTTTATTTTGCCAGTCCTTGAATTAACAGGCCACTGCATGATCCTGGAGATTGGGCAAAACCAAGACATCAACCTTAGCAGCCTGGATTTTTGATGCAATTCCAGCTTGTTTTTAGAATCCCTAAATGGCTCTGGCAGATCTGGAGCAAAGAATTGCAGTGACAGAGGCCCTTCAGCATTTGTGTTCATGGCACCAAGTATTTGCCATTCACAGTTTAACTCTTGACAAGCTTTTGCCCATTGTCTCAATGACAGGGGACAAACTAAAACCCAGGACCCAAGCTGTTCACATCACAATCCATCGCTTTTAGCCTGGGAGAAGTACAGCTCTGAGTCTAGGTTAAGAATAGCTGCCTTCCTGTTCTAAACCTATTTCAGGAATTTCTAGCATACATGGTCTGTATGTATAAATATTGAAAATGGACAAAAAACCCTGAATAATTAATGTGTTTTTTAGGAAAACAGCAGACCTACAGTAATCACTCTCTAGGGTGGTTTTGATAACATCAACACAAAACTTCTGGTTAATTCAAGCTAACTAAGTATGCACGAGGGGCTGGCACATGGAGCTTGGGCCTGGTTCAAGAGTCACTCACCTTCCACCACCACAGTTGCTGGTTTCGAATAGGCTGTGCCCAAACTGTTCTTGGCTACACAACGATACTGTCCTGCATCTTCTCTCTGAACATTGTGTATCCTTAAATTCCCAGAATCCAGGACGGCAATGCGAGCAGTCTCCTGCCAGAGGAAAGAGCAATTGAGGTGAGGTCTCTACATGCAGGCTGCACACAAACAGCATCAAAAATCTGTTTACAAATTTTGAGCTTACGTGCATGGACACTATACACATCCTACAAATCAAGGATTTGGGGCCAGCTCTTCCTGCTCAGCGTTTTCATGACATAATCACCCTTTGCTATTTTTGCAGATCAGTGAATTATAGCTTCAAAAGAGCTCTTGTTTAAGAGAACACTCACAAGTGCTTTCCTCAGTATTTGGCAATACTTAGTAGTAACAAGCATATGTCATGTAAAATATAGATGCACAGAGAACATTTGGGTCATATGTAGAATTATTGCAGATGAAGATATGTATGAGATAAGATGCACCCTGGATTTTCCAGATGCTTCATTTAGAATTTACAAATACTATTACATAATGTTAATATTTAACACAGTACCTTTAAACTGAAAACCATTCTCTACTCACCTTTACAACTGTTTCTCCTTTCACCCATGAAACAGAAGGTTTTGGATTCCCCATTGTAGTACATGGAAGAACAGCTTTTAATCCTTCTATTATTTCCACATTTACAGGTGGACGGGTTATTTTGGGTCCTAACATTTTAAAAGACAGAAATCAAAGCTGAAATGAAGCTATTAGATAATATTCAGAAATGACATTAAAAAATCTGCTGCTTTTTTCTGTGTATTGATGAAGGATAGAGCAGTTTTTCTTGGTTATGAAGAGCTTTGGTAAGAAGGAACTTTCTTCAGCACAGCAGTTTCAAAAAGCAGCTAACTTGCATGGGTTATTTGTTTTCCTGAGTGAAGTTTGACAGTCATTTGAGTTAGGGCCTGGGCTAAAATCCAAATTCAGATAAGAGTATTTCCAGTATTGAAGAATGTCAGCATTCCGGGTTCTGACATTTTTTGCTGCATAAACACTGTCTTGTCTCAAAGCTCAGATCTGGATTGAATTGATTTTGAAAGAGTTTTAACCCAGACTTGCCTCTAGCTCAACAAGAAGGGCATGTAAACGCAATTAATATCCTTAACTGAAGGATTTATAACTATGCTAGTGAAAAGGATAATTGAGCCTTAAAGAAAAAGCATTCAAATTTCCTTAAAGTTAATGAGGGATTAATTTAAATTCATTTTACTGAAAGAACATGGCCTGTCTCAGTCTGAGTTGAGAGTATAAAAGATTATTATATCAGTATTTGAGGAGATCTGATCTTTTGAGGCCTTTGCATGATAATGAACAAGCAGAAAAACAAGCTTCAGGGAGCATTACCTCCTGGTCACCACCTGTAATTGACTGGGATGATGCAGAGCTCCAGAATTACCAGACCTTGAGGGTCATCTCATTAGAACAGACAAACCCTTTCCTACAAACAGACGCTTTAGCCAGAACATACCTCTGCTGCCTTGTAAAGTGTTTGTGTATATAACTCTAGCCATGGGAGTCCAGCTTTACTGAGTTTGGCACATTTATAGCTCTCGGCAAGAGCAAGTCTTTTGCCTGCCATGTGGGATGATGAGATTTTCAATATGGTGCTCCAGACCATTCAACACTGCTATTGGGAGCACCTGAACATAATTTAGTTGATTTTGCCATCCTCAGGAAGAAAAATTTAAGATTCACTAGGGATCTATGCAGTATTGCTGTAGAGGTCTAACCTACCAAACTGTGCCTCTTTTACAGAGTTTTGCACAAAGGGTACTCTTCAAAGCATCAGTTTTTTCTTCTGATCTTAGAACAAATGTGTGTTACTCGAAGTAAATAATCACAACTGCATTAAGTTATGATCTCATATGCCATGTCTCTGACTCAAAGAACTGCACCCAGCTTCCCAAGAACATGGGTCTGCCCTGAGCATGGATCCCCAGGCACTACACACGGGAGTCTGCTCAGGCTTTCGATGGAACACTCACGTGGCGTCAGGAAGAAATTGCATTCCCACTTACGCATTTTCACCTGGAGAGCCCCACAGCTCTGCGCAGCTGCTCCAACTCCATTGTCTGCTGTGCAGCAGTACACCCCATCATCACTGTCCTCCACGCTCAGGATGGTCAGGAGCTGCCCGTTCCTCTGGATGCTGTACCGTGTGTCGAACAGCCTGCAGGGCACAGCACAGATTGCCAGGGACAGCCAGGCACAGAGAAAGGGAAGTGTATTTGAATGTGCAGACTGCTGACGTCACTACAAATGGCAATAAGCTTTAGCTTTGATTTTCAACCCACAAACAGAAGGGAAGGTGTTGAAAATGCTGAGTTCAGCCTTAAGATTCAGGTTCTCACTAGACCATGCAGTTCCTGACTGTCAATCACTAGTGTAGTGGAAATTCTTCCTCCACCCAGACATTGGAAAAATCAGTAGGCATCACGTTTGGGGTTTTGACTGGCCAAGGACAGGCATGAGCATAAATAATCTTTTCTGGCCAAGTCCTGTTTTAGGTATCATGGCTGAGTAAGAGAAAGATGCTTATACAGGAACTACAGCTGGATGAAATTGTTTAAAGAAACCTTCTTCAGGAAAAACAAATCAAAACAAAACAAAGCAAATCAAAACAAAAATATTTTTTTTATTAAACAGATAAAGTTACGGAAACATTTTTAAAGCTGTGAAAAAAGACACAGACCAGAAGCTATAAACTTTTGTGTCTACACAAAACCACCTGGAGTGGTTTTGTCTATTTGTTTTGAAAAAAAACTCCAAACCAGCAAAAAAGCGAAGAAATGTGTGGTAGCCATCTGAAAGTTAGAGGATTCATGGATAGCTATGGTTTAATGACAGCAGGCTTTAACCTGGATATTTCAGAGAACTGAAGAAAGCCCTGAAGCTGGAGCAACAAAAATATGGGATATTGTACCAAAGTATGTGGGGCAAAGACCAATTTCATATGAGAGCATAACAAGAGAAATGTACATGAGTCAGGGGGATGTGTGCATTCAAGTGTGAGAACCAGGGAAATCAGAAAGAAAGATGGTGAGAAATCAGAGAGCTGAGCTGTTGATTTTCATTGCAAAACTCCAAAGCTATAATAAATATAAATAAATAGTATAAATAGACACTATAAATTGTAAATTTCTGTGTCTTATTTTCACATCTTTGTTGATGCTTTTAGGAAGCACCTTCATGCAATTGGACTTTGATTCTAATGAACAGTGGAAAAAGGGTTCTGACCTGAGGATTTTGTCCCAAACAATCACAAATATCTGACCACCACATACGTCAGGTTTTGTCTTTTACTGTTAAAAATGTACAGTAGTCATTGACTAATCTGAAAGTACCATTATGAAGTTTTAGGCATGTATTTCATTTCAACAGCATTTCACCATTCAGTATTACATCTCCCTCCTCTTTTCCAGCATGGGAAGAAAGAGTGCCATGAAGTCATCCGTAGTGTAAAAGACATGTGACCCTGTCCCCTTCTTGTCCTAAGGAAGGCTCATTGAGGGCAGCCCTATTCTGGAAGATGGGACAGGTAATCATTTCACTCAGCACAGGGCACCTGCTGGTTTACTTGCACAAGTTTTGATGTCAAAAGTAAAGGCACATCCAGACAAGTATTGCTGACTTTATTCTCTGCCCTGGCTTCATTCCAATTGAAGTTGAAAGTTTACATACTCTTTTGTTTTGAAGGTTAATCTTGCTGTCTGTCCAAGATGCTGGGACCTTGGCAAGAGACAAAAATTTTGGAAATTAAATAACTGATTGGTTTCAATAACTAGTCCCTTTGAAGTTTGATTACGCACACACACAGAGGCAGAGAAATACATTTATAGGGCTTTCTTTTTCAGAAAAAAGAGTCTTCTGATCTGATGCTTTTGCATTGTGCAAATACTTTCCTCTGAGTTTTTAGAAAGTAACAAATATATTCAGCTTATCGTTTCCTTTGTCTTTGGTCTGAGGTTTTGTATCCAGCAGTACTGAATATTGATGCTTTGTGAAATGAAACACTTGCTGTTATTAATGCTACTTCAGAAGTCCCAGTAAAGGAATGAAACACTGAGTTCTATGGCCTTACCAGAAGAGGTGGTTTTATCTTTATTTTCTACTTTGGTTAAAGCACTGTGTCTCAGAGAGAGAGTGGCCTGGCTTTAAGAATGATGTGATGGGTTTCTGAGGGGAAGTGAAAGTGAAAAATTATCTGGATTTCAAATTACCTTAGAACACATGGAGAATGATCACTTTAAAGACATGGGAAGAGAAAGACACAGTCCTTCATGGGTGGCTTTCTCTCCCTGCTTTGATTTTCAGTCATAGTGTCACTGATGGGGAAAGAATTAGGAGAAAGGTGACCTGATTGAGAAATAACATCCATGGAAGTTCAGACCTCCATGCTGGAACAAAGCCAGGGTCAGAAGATTAGGGCCAAATTTTGCCAAAATTGCAGACAATGAAAAAAAAAATATTTTTGAAAGCCTGTATTCATATTTGTAACTTTCTGCTTTGTCCTACTCTAAAGCAGTTTTCCAAGCAGTGAGACCTCCATCTGCTGCTGACTTATTTGGAGCCTCCTATGCCAGTGGTTCAAAGGCTTTTTGGATGTTTGACCACAACAGCAAGAACCATGCTTCAGGTGACCATCTGCCCAACATGCACATTTCCTGTGGAAAATGGGTATTGACTACGTTACACAAAGTTGTGCTGCATTTTCCCTCACAGAGGAAGTCACTTACAGCCATTTAGAATGAGAAACTGATGTGAAGCCATGTGGCAGATGTAATGTCATTTCAGAGCTAGAAGATCAAGTACAGTTTACTTTGTAGAAACCTGTCCACAGCAAAAGAGCAAACGCAATGGTAGCAACTTCCATAACACATTTCCACACTTCCAGAAGGCCATCTTCTTTGTTAACATGTTGGTGCCTCGTGGTTAATGTCTGACAGTGCATAACAATGAGAAGACAACTTCCAGATCCAAAACTAGAAGCAAACAAGAATGGCACAGCACAACCCCCTCCATGCAAAGTTTCCAAGAACATTGAGACAGACTACAAGCCCTGCTAAGCTTTTTAAAAATATTATACAGCATCCTCCCCCTTCATAAATGCATAAACTGGGGAAAAGAGCAGACTGAACTGCCTGAAGCTGGAGAGAAAACTCCTTGAATAGCTTGCAGCGGAAACCAACTCTCTGCAAGCTCAAGTGTATGGAGGTGCAAGAGCAACCCCCAAGTGCTCTCACCACTCCCTCAGAAACACAGAATCCTATATAATTACAGTCATTCATTTCCTCTCCTGCCACAGACCCATTTTTATATTTCCAGATATCTCCTGTGTCATGAAAGGAAGCCCTGCCAATTTTGGCAGCAGGTGCTGGTGAGGACTGGGGCTGCTCCCTACCTGATGGGAATGCTGTTGCGTGTCCATGTGATCTCCGGCTCAGGGTATGACTCCACTACACAGACAAACCTGGCAACATCTTCTACCAGGGCATCCACTGTTTCCAGAGGAGTGCTGATCAAGGGAGCTGTGTGAAGAAGAGAAAGTAAGAACACCTCCTGGTGCCTCCTGGAGGGTTACATGGTCTGCCAAAGAGCTTTGTTGGAGGGGGCCGTGTCCCTGCAGGGTCACTCCATGGCATTCTCCCTAAGAATCTAAGAATCCCTAAGATCTCTCCATAAGATACAAAACAGAGCAAACAAAGCTCCAACAAGCTCAGTGCCTCCTGTGTTTCTGACCCACCTCTTCCCCAAGGCTCACAGCAATAGGTGAGCATACTGCTCATACGGGTGAGGCTGTCCCACTGCTCCAAGAGTGGCATGCATAGGCTGGAAGGGCAAGGGGCAGCACAAAAATTGTAGGCAAGCTGACCTGGCCCTGGACTCAGAAGAGTGCCTCCTTTTTAGTGCATGAGATTTGGGGTTTTTTGTCGTTATTACAGGATTTATTCACCCAACTATTTATGTTTTAAAAAAACCAAAAACAACAACAACAAAAAAAAAAACCCCATTGTTATATACAAACACCAAACCCAATATACAGCATTATATTTTTCTAAGCCAGGCTCACAAAGATGATTCAAGTAATTCAGATTTGCATCATGATTACGACACATTCTCTTTTTCTCACAGTTTCTAACCAAGTAGCATAAGGGTTAGAAGTTGAATAGCTATGTCTAACGCTTGTTATCACAGACCTGTTGTCATGTATTACTTGACTGTATCTTTAGAAACATTTGCCATTGCTTTGGTGAAAGACTTGAAACACAGCTGGAAGGGATCAAAGCATAAGCCTAGCCACTTGCTTTCCCTGCTTGTGGTATTCATTGCAGCCACTGCCTCCAAAAACACACGAATGTCTTGATCAATGGCTGCAAGAGACACGTATCTATATTGGTTGGGCTGGATTTCACTGACAACTGTGCTGAGATAAATTAGATTTTACCATATTCCTGAAACACTACCTTGAAAATATATAATGGATTCAGGAGTCTTCCTGTTCCTCACTGAGCACAGCAGTATCTGGCCCATTATTTTTTCACAGAGAATCCCAGCTGCTGGGTATCTACTGGCTCTGCTTAGTACAATGAAATTCAAATTCAGGCAAAACATAAGCTATATCTGTTTTACCCTTCCCTCCCTAAGGAATGGGCAAAAGAGAAGATATTCAGATTTTAGTGACTGAGAATAATAGAAAGTCAGTACCTTAATCCTTTTCAATTTACGTAGAAGTCAAAATTAGAATGTCTTTGGAGTTCTGCCGGAATGAAGCTAAAGGAAGAAAGGATCAGCTTCCACTATCAGGTTTATGTAAAACTCTAAACGCTTTTGACATTTCATTAGAATTAATCTGCCTCAATAATATTTCTAGATTATATGACTTTGGATTGTATCATCGATTAACAATAATGACTATACTTCTGTAAATCTCAATACTACATTTCAGATAGCGCTAAAGATCATATGAAGAGACTTCAATTAGAACAAGTATGTGGTGAATTCATAGTTTAAGATCACTGCTTCAAATTGTATCACGCATCACTTTATTAGGTCATTTTGGGTCATATTAAACAGAAATAATCACCTGTATTGTTCCCCAGATGAATCCCATGCCAGTGAAACTAAATGGAAGACTTTATAGAAGTCTTCCTTTTGCTACTACTGAAGGTTGTCTTAGGAGAATAACCCCCACCAGTGGTTATCCTGTCAACTTTAAATGAGACATTGCTATGTCGTGACAGTTTATTGTGGTTTAATGGCATTAACCCCAGAGTTTTGCAATCTAATTTTTACAGTATGTTTTTGTTGCCTTTGTTTACATTCCTCGATCTCTGGAAGGATGCTTTTCTAACCCTGAGAAATGTAAATTTTTACAGTAATGATAATTCAAAGCAACCAGTTTTATAACTGTTCTAATGATAAACACAGCCACTACCATAAGTAATAAAGTTACATTTGTACCAAGACTTGGTATGCATAATGACAGTATTTTGATCTTTGGGCAAACAAGAACTGTCAGGTTTCTACATTAAATAAATTCTCTAAGTACAGTTACATACTTTTAAGTGTGTCTTTTATTCAATAGATGACAGAATATTGCCTAGACATGGTCTGACCTGGAACCTTTTGAAAGCCAGCATACAGCTTTTTGGGCAGAATCAAGCCTCATGCTTGCAAGACAGTAGTGTCCAAACTGACAGCACTACTAACAGGAAAACAAATTATTTTAAAGCTGTTTCCCCAAATCCTACATCCTCAGAGAGCAACCATGACAGCAACAGGGATGTATAATTTTCTCATATGGTCTTTTCACCTTTAACCCAAGTAAGGGCACCCAAGTAAGAGCAGTAGGCAGTGGGACATGCTGTCATTTTGTGAGACGGCAACCAAGTCCCAAAATGGCTGAGATGGTGCTTACATCTAAAAGCCATCCAAACAGCTTCGGTGCTGGTGTCCGTCCTTGTTTTCTCAAGAAAGCACTCTAAATTTATGATGCTTGCATTACCACATTTTAACATAGGAAAACAAAATCTGAACAGTGTATGGACATATCTATCATCACATAGAAACGGAGCCAGGCCTTTCCATGTGCGTATACTGGGGCTTTCTGATATTTTTAAGGTATTCTTATGACTTTAAATAAAATGAAAATAAATTAACTTATGTATGTGTAAAGCCACGCAGGTGCCATTTTTCTGGACGTCAGCTGTAGTTTCCCGAGATAGAAAAATGACCCAAGACAGGTCACGGGACCATGAGAAAGCCAAATCCCCTTCTATCCCCAGCCCACCAGAAGCTTCCAAATGTCTTGGCTTTGGATTTGGATTCACACTTTTGAAACCAGACCAACCAGGCAAACAAAACAATGCAGAAAACAGAACTAGTCCCTCTGCAACACTGCGGACACCTGGAGAAACTGCAGTTCCTGTGGTAAAAAACAGCTCAGCTGTGATGTCCTAGAAAAGGGAATGGATCTATTCATTACACTGTGACATCAGAAAAAAAATCTATCCCTGTCATCTTTGTTTTTCGCATCTCTCCAATACCACTTATTTTACCACAACATTCAAAAGGTGTAAAGTTCACCAAGTTACTTTAATGCCTTAGGAAAATACTAACATTTTTATTTCGAAATATTTTTATAAAGAAGATATGTTATTTCTTTTTTTTTCATTTTGGGAATAACTTATAAATACATAGCCCTGCAAGAGCAGCAATGTTGGCCTAGTATGTGAGCACTGGCATTCCCCTTTAGACTTCATTTTGTTTTCCTGAAGCTGCAAAGTTTCTAGTAAGCGTTGAATTGCGTCAGACCACCACCGTGCAGCAAAAATTGTTGTCCGCGGGTTTACCAAATGGTACGTCCAGAATGGACAGTACCACGGTTGCATTTCGTACTCAAAGACATTTCTAAACAGATTTTTTTACCAATTCTCTTGTTGGCTAAAAGTATGTGAGTATATGCCCATATGTATGCGTGCACACAAGATAGGAAGAAGGTACGATAACTTCTGTGGTATATGCTATAACAAACAGTGCATATTTGTACTTGTATACATATTCTTTGTAAAGACATCATAGATATTTATTTATTTCGAAGCTTTATATGCTTACAAACCTACACAAGTGTGCTGAACACAACAAATCTTGGGCTCTACAGCAGCTGGTGCTACCAGCCATTAACACTTCTGAGCTTCCTTTCACATAAAAAATTTACATCCCACCCAGGCTGAACCCAAAGGTCTCCCCTGCCTATTTCAATAGACTATGGGCTCTTCACAAACCACCTTCAATTCCAAACACAAAAATGAGAATATTTTCACTGCTATCCTTCTAAAAGCAGAAAAGTGACCATTGAAAGGAGACCATTTTTGTCTTTTTTGGGAATGCTACGGCACCACCCACCCCACTGTTTAACAGAGACCTTCCCCTTTGCAAAACCTCCTCCAGCAAATGGCAGAAGAAGAGCAGGGAAAAAGCAAACCTTTCAGAAGTGTCTCAGCCAAGCTGATGGCTGCCAGGGTGAGGACGTGCACCAGGGGCACCTTCAGCAGGTCATTCATGTTTGATCCAGAAGGCATCCAGCTCCTTCAGGCAAGGCGTGCGGACTTCCCAGCCGGCTGCATTTCGGAAGCGGTGTGCAAGCAGAGCTTCTCTGCGAGTGACACAGTGGGGTCTGAGGGATCTAAGTATAATCAGGAATTCTCCCACCCAGTGGTGCTGACGGACGTGGCCAGCTGGTGTGTATCCACTTTGGTCAGTGTGAAAGCGTGGGGCTCATGAAACAAGAGAAAGCAAATCCCTTCTGAATTCCTTCTAAGCAAACAGAGAACAGTACAATGGGCAAATGCATTTCCAGGGCAGTACCCTACCCTAGTGTTGCAAAGTCACCAGACCTTTATTCCAGCACACTGTAAGTGCAGTAGTAGGAAAAAATTCTTGCCACTGCCTTTTCCATCATCCTAGTCCCCCTCTTTTCCAGTTTTTCTCCTCTCGCTCACACACACTCCCTCTTATTATAACCTTTCAAGATTGGCTGTAATATGCCACCTGTTGCCCAGCTGATAGTATTTCTTTTCTTAACAGATGCCTTTGCTGGAGCAGCAGAGGTTGGTATTGGTGACTAAAAGTGCCTTTCTGTAGGGAAATATGACAGTGGGGTTTCATCTCCAGAAATATCTTGTTAACCACCAGGTCTCTGCTTAAGATGAAGGACAGACAATCAACACTAATCTTCTAGGAAGACTTAAGGAAACATCAGAATCAAGATCTCCTGACTCACTCTGTCTTGCCCCATCGTACCACAAAGGCCTACGTTATATTTTCCAAAATGTCAAGTCATTAGTACTGTCTGTTTTTCCAACATAAATATTTATATGAAGAGCAAAGAGGCTTACGACTGTGGAAAGGATGATGTGTGGGCAATATCTGCATGAGCAGGGAAAAAGATGAATAATCAGTCCAGGAAGAACCTAATTGATGATGACCCTCTTGGAACATGGCTCCACATATTTGTCATCATTTTATCAGCAGAGTGGACAAAAGCTTTGCACTAAACTACATGGTTTGAGGAAAGTGAATGTGCAGTCATAACATATCACAAGAAAAGGTACTTTGAGATCTCTGGAATTTCCTTTATTTGCTGAAACTCTTGACTTAAACCACTTCTTAACAGTAAATTCTGCAATGAACTTGCATGGTTCAGCAGTGCTTCTTCTGAGAAGCAAACTGAGTAAAACTGACCAGTGCTGGGAATGTGTGAATCCTTATGCTTTGGCATAGCTTTATAATAGCCATGTTACTTTGGGACATGCTATTGTTGATTAAGAACGATGATCTCTAGACAAATGTTCCTCTGAAGATGAATAAAGGTAGAAACAGTCGCAGAAGGTGTTAAAGATATTCCAAAAATTCTGGAGCTGGCAATGATGACAAAGCAAAACAAGAAGATGACGATGAAACAGCAATAATCCTACCAGGGAACACAGAAATACTGATTCGTGGCTGAACTTG
Source organism: Dicaeum eximium (assembly GCA_013396995.1). Classification (NCBI taxonomy): domain Eukaryota; kingdom Metazoa; phylum Chordata; class Aves; order Passeriformes; family Dicaeidae; genus Dicaeum; species Dicaeum eximium. The sequence continues at coordinate 122,790 of VWZP01002387.1, read as the reverse complement.
CAAGTATTTTTGTTTAAGCCCAGATATATCAAATTAAAACGCTCCATAGAAATGCAACTTGGATTTTTAGGATAAAGTTCTGTTAATGGAGGGACTTGGCCAAAGACCTTTACTTTGCTGGATTCCTGTTTGGAATGTATTACAAGGGCTTTGAAACCGCGCCATCCATATGAGTGCAGAAATTAGTATTTCCCTTTAATTTGCCAATTGCAGCATTTAGAAATGACACTGCCAGCAATGGCTGTTAAATGCTAATAATGCCTTTGCATTTTGGGGATTACCAAAGTACTCTTAATCTTTCATTTCTCATACTTCATATATTTTTATTAAGAACCATAATGAGCTCCACTGCTCTAAACTGAAAGGATGTAAATTTACACAGTAAATGAGAGTAGAGAGGATATATGGGCAAAGGTGTACAACCTCCAGCCTCACATGCCACACAACTAACATACAATATATATGGAAAACTGGTGGTCATCTGTACACATCATGGAAAGATGTTTCTATGATTTCGTGAGTGAAATCAGTGAAAATCAAATGCTGGTGACACCAAACCTTCTTTGATTACAAATATTTTCCAGGCTTACCTCATAAAAGAAAAATGTGTCTTTATTTTTTACACGAGTTTGTTGCTTGTTGGCTGTTGTGTTTAGGGTTTTTCCTAATAAAGCTGAGATGCATGCAGTTTACAGATAATTGTATTTTCATCTGTTGTTACTTATAGTCATGGCCCAAGGCTTCTGCTGAGATGAGGTCCCAGCAGCCTACAGTCCAGGTCCTAGCTTTCAGATGTTGCAGGTGAAGCTTTGTTCCCTGAGATTTCTACTTATCTCTCTGCACTTTAAACACTCCAAAGAAGTTAGCTCATGAAATTCAGTACACAAGACAGGGTGTGGAGTGTTCATTCACCTAGCTACCATTTTTTCCCATTGCAAACTGTTTGTGAAGTGATAAATACAGTATTTTGAAATAAATGCAAAAATACAATGAAAGTAGTAATTTGCTAGATTTGGCAGAAGATATTATTGTCTTGCAGTCAATTAATTGCTTGGCATCTTACCACTATGGTGAGTGGAAACTGTTTGCAGGACAGAACCATGCTGGACCTTTTTTCTGTAAACCTCTGTACACTTCCCTCCTTCTTCCAAGTATTTTGCTAGAGGCTGACAGTTTTGCATGCTAATGTGACATAATTCGACTGCTGAATTATTTGAAAACCCCCTTTTCTCCCACATCTGGGATGTCTTCTCCCCAGGTACTCCTAGATGTTCATCCAAGTAGACAGGCTAGGACAGGTATTTCCAGCAGAAACTGTCCAGACAGATAACAAAATCATCCTACAGAGAGACTTAATGAAATTGCTTTGGCAGTGGCCCTAATCACCCAAGCATCTGGTGATTCACATAGAAATAATCCAAGTCAGCACTAACCCAGCCTAAGTAGTGATTGACTTGCCTGACCTCAGATTGAGGTGAGGCTGACTGACCTGTAGATCCATGGATACTCCTTCTTGCCCTTTAACTGGGTGGCATTTGCTTTCTTCCAGCTCTCAGGCACCTTTCCTGGTAACCACAACCTTTCAAAGGTTTTTGTGTTGGCATGAGGTGCAACACCACACCCTTTGTCATTGGCCTCTCCACCTCTCGCACGAGAAAGTTATTATCAATACTTTCCAAGAACCTCCTAGACTGTTTGTGTATTGCTGAAGGAAAGCCAGAAAACGAGTGTGCCCTAACCTGCCAAGATAGCAGATGTGTACAGACACAGAAGATGAGTGGTTTTCAAATCCCAAGCTGCCATGTCATGGCTCCAAGCCTCTTCCAGACAGCAGAGAGATGAAAAGGATGCACTGTGTGGTCTTCCCTTCAGAAGAAGGGCCTCTTAGAGGCATCCTCACAAAGCATTTGACAGTGAAACCCTCACAAATCATTTGACAGAAATTTTGGGGCTGCACATGTGTCTTTCTATACAGAAATTAATCAAGGTCATATTGTCATAGCGTTATGGTTACACCAGTTCTGCCACTCCACCCTGCCCACTTTGCCAGCAGTACCTACAGGCAGCACAAGCTCCTGGGCGTCTGGCATGGAAAAACCACCTTTGACAATGCATGCCAGCATTAGGGGAGGAGATAAACATCGTTTTAGTTCTCTTATTACACACTGCAAGTCACTTCTTTGCAGTGATCCTGAGTCAAAGCAGCTCATGTAGCCACCAGCTCCAAGGGATTCAACCCAACCTCCAACACACATGTGGCCAGAAAAGTGCTGTTGCTTGTGTCAGAGCAGCAAATGCTGTACCCAGTGTAACATGTAAAGGAATGAGCCATAGAGCTGTTTTTGACCCTCCACTTGAGGCTTTTTTTGTTTAGTGTTTTGATTTTTTAATTGTCAAGATGAAAGAAAGGCTTTTCTCTAAAGTCCTTTAAGAAATACAGGCCCTTCCCAAAGCCCCATTTAGTGTTTAAATTTGAGGGTACCAGACACACTCGGTTTGACCTCTACCCTCAGCCATCTGGACCAATTTCTGGTCTCCTACTAATATTTCAACACTTACTAAGCTCTGATGCCTGAATCTAAAATAATCCTCTTTTATTCTCTTGAGATTTTGTGGCAATTGGAAAACCTAAAATTTGCATTAATTTCTTGCTATCATCTTGCTATAAACTTCCCTATAATTTTTCAGCTCACAGGATCTGACAGTACTGACTAGGACAATCTAAGATGCCCTACTATGTTTTGCGGTGGGCAAAATTATGTAGGGTTATGAGATGTAATTAGTGTGGTGAAATAATGTAAACACTGTAAAGAAAGAGAAATAACCCTTGTCATGCACCTAGCTAGCTGTGCACTGTATATATAGCACAGAGGGTGAGCTGAATGCAATTATTTCATAATATTTAAAGCTAATTCCTCTGCTGGGAGATCCAGGCCATGGGAGCCACGCAAAGGAGAGCATCTACCTACAGAATCCCTTTTTGCAAAAATAAGGAGGTGTTTCACAACAGGAATACATTAGGGATTGAATATATTCCATTGATTTTGATCCCAGAATATTGCACCTTGTAATATCTCACTCTCACCAAGAAATAAATAAAACCTCAACTTGATCTGACAGTAACATGGGCAGTTATTGCAAAAGTACAGTCACTACAAAATAAAATCTGGCTATTTCATATCAGAACCCATGTGAGCAATATTTTAGTTATTGTTAGCATCTGTTTGAAACAATCAAAGGTAAAACCAAAGAAAAGCATAATGAAATAAACATATATGATATGTCATGTGTCAGATCAATAAATTTTCAGTTTTCAGGTTTTGTCTGTCATTATTTTCTGCTCTTGATTGCAGTTTTAGATTGTGGAGGATCAAAAGGCAAGCAGTGGGAGTTTACAGGCACACCAAAAGCAAACAACCAGCTTGGTTCAAGCATACAGCCTCTAGCACAGCTGGCTTCAAGTGAAAGATTGTGGTCGGGTATACAGTGTAGAAATCAACAGTCCTGAGTGATCACAGAACCATAAGCCTGTAAATATCTTTTCCTTCCATCACTACGACACCTCTGAAACTCACAGCATCTCTCTGCAGCCAGAGATCCTCTGGGATCCAAGAGGTGTTACAACACAGGGGTGTGATATGAGGAAACACTCAAGTTTCATTAAGTACCTGCACCCTTGCAATAGCTTGTCTGCCAGTGGAACAGGACACTTGAAATGGAGCTGCTGCATCCTGCCAGCTGATGGCAGGTTGCCATGAGTGGCTGCAGGAGGTGTGCAACACACAGGTCCCAGGGGCATCCTATCCCCTTTCCTTTCACTGAATGTGGGCAAGCATGCAGCAACATGCAAAACAGCTCCACCCTCTTTTTTCAGACAAAATAGCTTTTTCCTGTTGCTCTGATAGGAAGAAGAACTTTACAGCATGTGTAGCTGAGAAGTTTTTACACACTGTGCTATATGTTGAAAGTAATTTTGGGGGGCTTTGACTATACATATGAAAAACGAGAAATTAAATTCTGCTCTGAGCTCACCTCAGGCAACCCCATTGACGTCAATAGAGTGTAACTGAGAGCAGAATGTTGCCTGTGATCTTTTTTACTTAGAGTTCACCTGCTACTCATTTGAAGCCATAATCCTTGGTGACATCCCAGTCAGAGAGAGGCTTGCACAGCAGAGATCAGGTCCCAGTGTGAACTTCACTCAACGAGGCATTCTTGGCTATGGTGTTTTGGATCATTTCAATATCTACCTGCTACAGCAGTCACATTGGCAGCTATTTAGACGTTGCTGTGTATTATCTGGGAGCACAATAATTAGCACAGCAGTATATGTGAGTACATCTCCTTAATCCAATGGCAGATCATGCCCCAAAGATGCATCCGACACATTCAGCACATTTAAGAGCAAACACTCCAAAAGTGATATGCAGATGATGTGAAGAAAGAAACGGGAGGAGAACCAAAGACAGAAGCCTCAAGAAAACACCCTTAGCAAAGCACAATTCCCCATGGATAATAGGCTCCTGCAGGGGAACTGCAGCCAGGACAGTGCTTTCTGCAGGAACCACAGTGAGGTTCTGAGTCCTTATGCAGATTTAACAGTCCAGTAAAAAAAGTATCTGAGGCATACAGGGTGAGAGGAGGGTGCTCCAGGAGATGCTACAAAAGAGGGATAGGTATGGGAGTTTGCACATGCCCTATAAGCCTAGGGAAGAAAGCTCGACAGTGAGAAGAACCTCCAGCAGGTCTTGTGTAGCAGGTGGCATTTATGACAATGAATGAGATGTTTTGCTTTTCTGTCCCATATTTATTAGCACTGCAATCTTCCTTAGGTTTGTTTAATGTTGAGAAAGAACTAGGAAATAGAAAACCTGATCTGAAATACTGGCATATCCACAACATTAATCTTTTAACTTCATTGGACTTGACCTGAGGGTCCTGTCCCTGCATGTTGTCAATGTAGCATCACTAAATATGTTTAAAGCTAGGGCAATGTTCACATTTTGTGGGCCTACCCCTACAGCCCAGGTGTGTAGTAAATGTGCCATTTACGATATTGTGAGTAACTAATGAATTGTGCATCAGCTGTATAGCTGGTCTGTAGATAATACAGATGGGGCCAAGGGTTTGCACCTGAACTGAAATTGTCTTGTGGCTAACTAAAGCAAAACCATTTCACTTGAAAATCTCACAGGGCAGAAGCCATTTTGGGTAACTCTGCAGGAGGCTAAGACTCAGAAGGTAGAGCCCTTTCCAAGGGCCCTAGGTACTGCTGCCGAGAGGCAGTGATTTCTCCTACATACACCTGCCCTGACATTTTGTCCCCAGATGGCAGCTAGAGAGGGACATTAGCCTGGGTGAGAGCCTTTCCCTTCCCTCCCTCCCTCTTCTCCATCCCACTGCAGAAGGAGAAGGGGGTTCTGGTCACTGCTTTGGCACATCTTCACCTGGGACCTTCTTCCCTCACTAGTGGCAGATTTGCTGTGGGCAGAGGGTCACTGGAGAAGAGGTCACATTAGGGAAACCTGCATGGGCTCAGGGATGTGGATGTTCCCCAGGAGTGGTAAGATGCCTGAGCATCTTTGCAGCGGTGGCCGAGGTTTCATCCTGTCTTAGGTGGCAAGCAGCACTGAGTTTCAGCCCACAGAACAGCTTACAACCTAACCAGTCAATTCTTCCAGTCAGTGCTTCTGACTGGAAGCTTTTGTCTTGGACATTTTCATAGCATTTGCCTTTTTTCTCTGAGTAGAAGTAGCAGCTCTGGAGCATCTAGAACAAAAAAATCCACTGGGCCAAATTCATCTCCTCTGACCATTGCAACAGGCATGCAGCCGGCGTGGATTTCCCCCTGCCCAGCACCAGTTCAATGCACTGCAGCTGCTGAGCAGTGCCTGCCCGAATGTCTGGAGCAGGCAGGGTTTTTCCATGGATCCTTGTGTGGTTACAGACTAGGCTGGTCAAACTGCAGAGTTATCCATACTGCTCAGGCAGGCCACACAGCTCCACAGGATGCAGTCACCTGTGTCCTGCAGTCCCCTCTGTCCCACATCAAAGGATGGATCATTGCATCCCAGCTCCATGAGTCTTCCCCAGCCATCTAGAGACACAGGGGATGTCCATGAGGTATGCACGGAGACCCACTCCCCTCTTAGCAGGAGATGGAAATCCCACTTTCATTGACACCAGCGGCTCAGTTTCTAATGGTGTTGACAAGACAGGTGAAGATGCAAGACGGAAAAAGCAGGATGGACTTGAATTTCAGCAAAATGCCTGCAAATTTCCAAGTGGTGTAAACTGTTATCATTCCCTTGGCAATAGTGGAGCTATGCCAGTTTGCCTTTCCTTGAGAACTTAATATTTGATTGGTATCACTGACAACTCAGCTCTTTGTCTTATCTGCACATCAGAGTTTCCTTGTGCAGCTGCTCTGCTCTGTGAACTACTCTCCCACACCCTGCCTTCAGCTGAAAAGAGGTTGTTTAGCCCATGGACACATTTTAAATCCAGTCTCTGTGGCACAGAGAGAAATTATGTGGAATTTACATTAAAACTTCAGTGGATCTAGTGGATCTATCTTCCTACTTGAAGCTAAATCAGGGCAGAAGCCAGATTCTGCATTTTGAATATGAAGTGTCTGTTAACAGTCTGAATTGCTCACTTGGTTCGAGCATGGTGCCAATAATGCCATGGTTGTGGTTTTGATTCTCATGCAGGCCATTCACCTAACATTTGGACTTGATGATCTCTGTGTGTCCCTTCCAACACAGAATATTCTACAACTCCTGTAACTTTTTATAATGTACCATGTGTGAAGCAAAATGCAGGGTATTTTACCCAGGTTAGGATGAGAAGGCTTTATAACAGCAACCAGCACTCACCAGTTGACATCCATGCTGTTGAACCACTCAAGATGAACAGCCTTTTGACCACTTTCTGGCAAGGGCCCATTCCAAAATACAAGCCATCTCTAAGAATTGTTTTAACCTAGCCCAAAACTACATCAAAGAGCTCATAAACCACTGAATAGTATGCACCTTGACCTTCTAGCACTGGGACCATCTAGTGCTGCATTCTACACATATATATGGAGCTACAACATCCAGTCAAAGTCAGGGACCCACTTTCTAAGAGAGTCTAGAATTTTGGTCTAGACCAAACAAAATGTCTTTGGGATATCCGGGTGTTTGGCCCTTCCCCAGCTTGCATGGCCCCAGAGCTGCTGTTCCCATTCCTGCCCTAGTATGAATGTGTGGGCCTGTGTGCAGGCCCTTCACAAACAACCATCACTTTCCTTTCTTCACCCAGCTGAGCTGGGCGGTTCTTAGGTAGCTGTCTACAGCTCTCATGGAGAAACCACAGCCCTAGCTGTGGTAGCTGCTGTCACCAATGCCAGCTGGTGATGCTTGTCCCAGGCCATGTGCTTATCCCAGTAAATTCCACTAAAACACTGTTGCCTATCCTCTTTCCTCTTTCTTCAGAGCTTAAGCACAAAAATTCAGCTACACTTTAGTGGAGGCATTGTCTTCTTCCCTCTCAGTTCTCTCCTTTGCCTCCTGTGAGGAAGGAAAAGCCTGGCACAGTCATGCAAGAGGCAACATAACTCACCAGCGTTATCAAGGGTCAGACAACACGGGATGCATTTCTTCTAGGATTCCCCTCAGGGGGATGAGAGCATGTGTCTGGGTAATGCATAACTTTATCTCCCCAGATACTGGGCCAGAAAAAGCAGGAAGCAATTTCACCTGTAAAGTGACAAAAGCATGTGGGATGGCTGCACACAAAGTCATGGTGCAAACACGTGTTGCAACTTCACAGCCTGGATAAAGTGTCATACAGAAAGATGTCAAAAGTGACATTCCATATCTGAAATTACTGTTTTGTTGGGGTGGGGTTTTTTTGGGGGTTTTGGGGGGTTTTTTGGTTGTTTGGGGTTTTTTGCGGACAAGCATGATTTTGGATCTATTAATGTGTGGTATCACACTTGTCCAGGCACCTCCAACAACAGATGCATGACAGAGGCTCCCTGGGGGTTTGCTTCTGGAATGTCAGAAATGCATTACAGAGCTACAGTGTTCAAAACATCCAGAAAAAACATCCCCGAATTAGGCAACTCTGTCAGGCTGAGGAAATAAGATAACAAGCTGAAAAACTGAAGAATTGTTGTATTTTTTGAAAATACACTTGTGTCCCTCAGGCATTCAAAAATCATGAGTCAGACCTCAAAAAAATCATAGCTGGCTTAAAAATGAGAGTTGTGGGAGTTAGTAACCTTGCATTGTCTGCACTATTAATGGTCACATTCCTAAATTCTTCTGCAAAAAATGGAAATTGAACTTTATTTTGTAATAAAAGCAAAGATTCTTACATAATCTACCAGCCCCAGGGGCTGATGCATTTAGCAGAAACATCAGACAATATGATAAAACCCAAACATTTGACAATGCTGGAGCTAAACTTACTTGTGTAGCCCTGGCAATAGATTTCAGGGCTCGTACAAGAACTCACATCCACAGGAATGGTGTGATTTGGTGGAGTCATTCACAGACACAATTTTTCTAGGATGCAGTTTTTGGATAGTGGGTGTCAGAAATTACATGATATCTCTGTTTCAGTCAATGGAAAAATTCTGTCTGAATAATAGAAAAGAAACGAAAAGCCCCTGAGGGACAGACTTCTGCAGTGACAAATTAGCTAGCAGAACAAAGCACAACATTTCAAAGGCCCTTCTGGGGTTTTAGGGGCTTTATTCAAGGCGAATGTCTCCCATTGTATTTCAATAAATGCACTGTGTTCCTCTAAAACTTGTGCCCTGTATATTACACAGTGATGACATTCATGTGTAGCATTAGGTTTGGCTAAAATACTCTTATTTACTTGCTAACAACTTAACTTTTAAGAGGACTTAAAGTTTTATTCAAAAGGAAGGAAAACTCTCCGCTTCCAAAACTTCCAAAATTCCTTACAGATGCCCGGCCTCTCCTAGTAGAAATCAAAGCTCTTTCAATTGTCAAGCTCCTCATGTTGGGAGATGACCTGGGGGCCTTGGGTGTCCACCATCACACTGAGAATGGACATGGAATTGTTTCCTAATCTCTAAGTATTTCACCATGCACTTTGCACTTCGAGAAAAACTTCCCATATTTGACTGGGGACAATTCCATATTCAGAAACAATTCCAGAATCACAGACTTACACTAAACATCATATACTCCACAGGTTGGGGTTTTTCCTGGAACACAGGTGATTGTAATCCTCTGCCAGACCTTTCAAAATCCTCTCCCAGACCTTTCATTTACCCTCTCAGATCCACCCAGCCTTGGTTGTTGCCATACATCGCACAGTGACCAATATGTTTTTTCAGAAAACATTCATCAGCATTTCCAGCAAGAATGCTTCATCACAATTTCTTTGCCAAATGATGCTGCATCTGGCCGTGGCTCTGCTACAAAAGACAGAGCACTATATGCATGTGCTAAAGTGAAGAGGCTCCTCCTTATCACCTGTTGTCCTTAAAAGCAAAGGTGCTACCAACGTAGCACTCTCTGCTCAAGCAATCCCACAGGCTGCTCCCCGCCTGTCAGAAGCACAAAATTATGCAATCCTTTCTATGCAGCTGCTATTTGAGCAACTGTGGTAATGTCTAGACTCCCTTCTCCCTTGCATGAGCTCAGAGGCATCACTTTGCCCCAGTCCAAGCTCCACAAGGCTTGATAAAAGACCTGTGACCCTTCTTGTGTGCCAGCCAAGAACAGATCTGTCAATGTGGTCCTCCAGCACAGGAGGATTCAGACTCTCTAATACAGCATCCCATGCTGAATTAGATAAGAGAAGTTGGGGCTGATGGAGACCTGCTGTTTTGTGGCAGTGACTCTGCTGTTGTCTCCGAGGCTGCAGTACCTGTCTGTGGCAATGCACAGCCCCTGCTGATGTCTGTGTGGGATGAGACACATTCCTTTGCCTCCACGCTGCAACTGCCTGGCCTCAACATCAGCACTGCCAGAAAGGAAGAGGGACATGTAATCAGAGATGGAACTGGGTGTGTCACTGCTATAGCACAAATTACATGTGGCAAGAAAGGAGGCAACAGTAAAAAAAGAAAGTGAGAAACAAGTCCATTCACAGCAGACAGAGAAGGGGAAAGAACCGGAAAGATGTGGAGCTGACCAGGGATGTGGAGAGAATCCAAGTTTGGCCTTGAAAGATGAAGGCACTACATAGGTTGTAAGTAGGTCTCAAAGGGGATTGTGCTAAGAGAAAAAATCTGTGCTTGATGGTGTTTGGCTGAAAGACATTTGGTGTGGTTACCCTGATCCCACCACATGCCTGCTCTGTCAGGAATGTCACTGTGCAACCAAAGCAGGCTCACCTAGACTTTCACACTGTACATCATGGATTTGCCATGCTGCCTACACTAGGTGAGGTCAGGCACCAGCTCTGAACACCGCTGAAAATATGAGCAGCTTCATTCGTTCTCAGCAAGAGTTCAGAGGGTGGTGTTTGCAGGACAATTAAAAAGTGCAACCTGGGGGTCTCAAACAGAGGAACTAAGGACCAATCAAGAGTTCTTAAAGTCAGAGGAAAGTATTAGGACATAATTCACAACACAGCTTGTGACTTTTGCTATCCTTGTGTGGGCAGTCTGAGTCTGCTTCCAGTCTGCTGCTTTGGGAATGCTCTTTAACCCTTTGTATGGGGTTAAACTTATAGTATGGAAATATTAATCTATAAATATCTACACCAATCACTGGGCACCAGCAGCAACCAAGAAACTGTGCAACCAGAATAGTAGCTTCTCTCTTTATTAGCTGCTGTCCTGTAAATTACCATGTTAGTACTAGATAAGAGTGTGGAGAAAGAAATCTAGCCAGAAAACCCCTGACTGTCATGGCTCAGGGTGTGAGAGCATTTCCTAGTGGTACCCAGCACCATGAGACAGCAGAATCAGAGGGCACAGGGCTCACACAGTGCTGGGAGGGGCAATGGAACAGCAATGAACAGATCTAGCAGATTTTCATCCAGTTGTAGGTAACTGGTGACCTGGGAGCCAATATGCAGGGCTGGTGTCTCTGGCAGGGTATGAGGCCCTCCAGTGCTACCCCACATCACACACAGAATGCCCACAGGGAACAAACCCTGGCACTCGAGCAAAAGGAGAGTTCTAAAATGTCTGGCAAGGTGACAGAAAATTTTTTTAAGTTTTGAATTTTATATGCATTACAAGCATATTAAACAAGTAAAGTAGACCTGTAATAATTTTTTAAAAATATATAAATTGTTGATCAAAAGTGGATTACAAAGATGCGTTCCACTTCTTTGCAGAGATATGGATTCATTTCACAAGGTTTTGTATTACTACCAGGAGTCATCTACAGAAGCCTCCTCTGTGTAGGTTTTGCTGAACATCAAATAGTGATTCTACAGAACCTCATATATAAAAACATAAATGAATGAAAATTTAAAGAAAGTGCCCTGATTTTAAGTTGGATTCCTATTTAATCTTCATATAATCATTCTGTAAGTACCTGATTTTATCTAAAAGCTATTACTTTTTAAAAGTCAGTTAATAGGGATCACTGAACATTGCCAAGTTAAACTCTTCTAAACACTAAGAAAAATAAGTGAGGCCTTAAAAATCAAAATGCAGCCTGGGACTAATTCCCAGGTTCTTGGAATACAAGGCATCTATTATATTAAAAGTACTGATAAATCACAGGAATAAAGCATGGATAACCTTCTTCTTCAATTACACTTCTATTTAAAGTAGTTCAAAACTAGCTGAGTTTGGACTACTAAAACATCTGCCGGGAGATTTCAGGTTGGAGGAAAGACAAATGGGATACGGTGATGCAGGAAGCATTAGCTGATCTGAAAAATAACCTCACTTAGTACAAAATGCAACATTCCTTTTAAAACACAGTCCCTGGCAGTGGCGAGTAAAAAGGTCGAAGTGACTTACTCTGTATGAGAATGAGACACTTCAGGTACATATCTGAAATTGTGCACCATATTTACCTCCAGTGAACTCACTCTTTCATCAAGACATTCTGTGAGCCATGGCATCTGAATTACCAGGAAGAGAGGCTCATAAGAACAATATATTGGGTATGTGCATGTTACGGAACTAGAGACCACTTTAAGAAAGGTTGAGGATGAGCTTGGGAGATAACAACCAAGTCAAAAGCAGATATGAAGTTCAATTGTGCTAAAAGGACATTTTGAAAGGAAAATTCTATATTGAAAATTTGCTATTGCTATGTGAGTTGCCTTCTGAGACACTGTGCTGGCTAAGGACACAAATGCAGAATTATCTGCTTCCTTTGCACGTGTTCTCCACTAAAAGGACAGGAGTAGGTCTCAGATATTATTTACTATTAAACTTCCAGAGACTAAGATATCCATTTCCAACCATGACAAGCTTGCACTGGTAGGACACATTTAATGGAGAAGACCAAGACTTGGCCCCATTTTTGCCTCATGTGGAGGATCACAACCCTTAAGAAATATTGTTCTGTGATGTGAAATTACATGCTTTAAATCCTTATTTTGAACATGCAGTCTTAAGACCCATCCATAGCTCAAGAAACCAGTATGTGGCAATTGGGTAATACTGGGTATTTTCAACAAAAGAATTAAATCAAAACTATTATGATAATTGGTTGGGGGCCTTTTTGTTTCATCATTACGAAGTTTGACTGAGAAAGTGTTTTCCTGCAACAATTTTTTTGTCTAGGCATGTTCTCTTTGGGTTTTTCTTAATGCATGATCCTGAATAGTCTGGTATGAAGCCACAAGGACATCTAGCCATGGGCTCTGGCAGATAATGCTGTTCCTCACAGCTGAAGAACCAGCTGGTGATAGGACAAGAAAAAAAAAGTGAAAAAATTAACACAATTCAACATGTCTAACAGGAGAAATAAAATGCTGACTGTTGGGACACTAGTTCCTACCCATCTGCCATTTTAGTAGCACAGAGGAAACTGCAGAGTTGATTTGGACTGAATGAGTCCTACTCCTGTATTCTTCACCTGTGGTGTGCCTGGCAAACAAAGGCCACAGCCCTTCTGATACTGAATATAATTCTGCTGAAAGCCTTGTGCAAGTCCTCACTGGGATTTTTCACGAGCTGTTTTCATGCCTCCACCTCTGACTTCCTTTACAAGGCATGATTCCATCAAGGGCGGAAAAAGTCCACTTTTTCAAAAGTGGTGAATCTGGTTTGTTTCTATATTACTGTTTATTTTATGACAGTGTAACAAAGCCTGCAAATGTTGTTAAGCCAGAGGCAGTATTAGCAATGGAAATAATTACTACCACTTTAACTGATGTTTTGTTAATGTTAGTGTAGCGCTGTCTCATGAGTCATGACAGGATGGAAATTAACTTGTCACTGCTGTAGGTCTCTTTCTTTACTATAAAGCAAGTTTCTCCTCTTACATTCATCTACTCTAGTGCCTGTAGTAGAACTAATAAGCCAAAAACATGCTTGAACATCCTTGTACGTGCTGCCTTCTCCATGGCCAAAGCATATTAAATGTTGTTTTGATTAGGTAATGGAACAGTCATGTGAAATTGAGCGCCTGGAGAAGGCATCTCTGAAAGTCACATAAAGGCTTTGGATTCCTTAAGACTTTGAAAAAGTATCTTTTTCATGTCTTCACAAAGAAACTGCTTCTGAGGACTTCATGGTATAAAAGTTGTGCCTCCTATCAATTCACAGCATAGCCAGCTGTCCTCTGTCCAGCTCAACTGGCATCATGGCGCTGCGTGGAGTGCTGTCCCCTTGGCAGCCAGCAGTGGGTCATCATTTCTTCACACCCTTTCCAGGGTGTCACCTCCTTTAAACAACAATTCAGTGACACCACATAAAGAAAAGCAAGAAGATGCATGTTCTAACTGGTGACCAGAGAAGGTCCTTGCAGTGGTTAGGGCTGGGGCACATATGAGGGATGGCAGGGGGTGACTGGGCTGGTTCAGCCTGGAGAGGAGAAGGGGAAGGATGGACCTTATGCCCAGTCATTGCATGGTGCACAAGAGGCAAGAGGACATGATTTGCAAAAACAAAAATTTTGGTTTACTTTAAGAGAGGTTTTTCACCTTGAGGATGGTTATTCATTGGCAGATAGGCTTGGAAATCTTGCAGGATCTCCAGCCTTGGAAGCAGTTTGATACCACAAGGCACACAGTAACCTATTCTAATGGGTCCTGCTGCATGCAGGGGGTTGCACAGCTAGAGGTCTATTCCCATCTGGGTTATTCTATGAGTTAACGAAGTCTTTAGAAAGTTTTTTATTTCTTTGCCTGAAGAACAGGCTTCTAATCCCTGTTAGGTTTTTCTGCCTTGGATTTAGCAAACTCAAAATGTTTCAAGCAAAATCTTAGACGAGCTTTCCACATAAGCATTTTTATTGTAAAAAATTTCAGTAGGAGAACAGAGGTAGGTTCTCATACAAAGATATAAAAGAAATTACTTCTCCACTTTTTCTTTGCCTGTTAAAACAGGAATTTGGTCAATTTGTGCAACCATTTTGCCTTTATCTCTGGATATGTTCAGCTATTCTTCAACACACCAAGGTTGCAGCAGCCTGGTCAGTTTTTAGGTGGTGGCTTCACCTGCATTTCCCAGTGTGGATTATGACTGAGACAGCTGCAAATTTAGCTGACTTCATCTGGCACTCTTCAGATCTGCTTCCAAACTCTCTGAAGACTGAATAAATAAGAATCTTAATGCTAAACTCTTTCTACTGAAGAGATTTTTCTCATTTGCATAGCTCCAAGAGGCCTTTCTCCGTTGTTAAGAGATTTTTATTTTTAAAAATTAAATTTAGTATTTGCTGAACTTTAAATCTGTTGTAAGTTGAAGGCATGTACTTTGGGGTGTTTTGTGATATTTTAATATATGAAAGTGGTGCAGCCAGAAAAGCTGTAAGAAATTAGACTTAAAATTAAAAACAACTTTTCTTGAAAACAGACTCCAGCAGTGAGGAAGCCTAAGGCTCTCATCCACATGTGTAGGAATCCAGATTTGTCCCTGGGAAAGCATGCCTACTTTCTGTGAGCAATGAGGAATCATAGCCAATAGCTTACCTGACTTGTACTTCAAGAGTAAGGTCTGAGTCCAGCTCACACCTCCACATGCTCCCTTCACCCAGGCTGGTGCATTGCTCCCTGCCCTGAGCACCTTTGAGGAGGTGACAGCTCCCTCTCAGCACTCTGCTTATGCTCCCACAGCAATTTGGATGTAGAGCATATGCATCCAGCCGTGAAAGGACCTGTGGACAAAGGAAATGTCAGTCTCTTTTCAGAGGCTCCAAACACGTAGTTTAACACTTAAATGTTTCATTATGCCAGCATGTTCTTTGACGATACACAGAGGAAGTAACGGTGGGCCTTCTGTCTACAAACTCCGCTTTTTCAGGTGAAATTTCAGCTCTTGAAACCAAATCCTATTGTGAAACTCATTCCAGAGGGCTTTCTGTGAGACTGATGCATTTTCCATTAGTTCTGAAACAATACAACACCCTCTTCATGACACAGTTAAACTGCACCATTTTCCTCATTTCACCATGGCTGTCTGGTTTTAAGCACTGCAGAAATACAGATGTGTATTTCAGACTTGAGAAAAAACAGGACTCTGATAGTCTACATGATGTATTGGTCTACAACATGGCTCTCCCTTGCGTCAGCCAAAAAAGTCTTTTCAAAGAAGGCCTGAGGAAGAAAACAGCTGCTCACCTTGGGGGTTAGGAGAGGTTGGCATGGCTTTTCTCCTATCTCAGTAGCAGTTTCACTTCATTCAGTTCTATTAGAAAATGTTTGGACCTTAGGGCTTGTTCCCAAAATACATCAAGTCTCTCTAACCACTGCCTGAGAAAACCATCATACCAGTATGTTACCCACAGTATTCACAATGCTTACAAGACCTGAGGGGCATTTTCTTAGATTTACTGAACAAGATGCCAAAGACCTGATAGAAAACTTGAAAAGATATAATATCCTATCTATTTTGTATCTCTTCCTCCATGTTTATAATCTTGCATTTCTTGACCCATGACTTTCACAGCATACCTTTTCCTAACTGAATGGATCACAACATTGTTCAAAGTAACACAAAGCAGAAGTGAAGTAAAGCTACAATTGTCTTTCAGTAGATACTGCATTTTAGCATCTGCTCTCACCATATGTTGAATGCTGCAGTGCTGGTGGAAACCAACAGTGCATCTACGTGAAGTTTTGCTCAGTTAAGTAAAGTGAGAAAACCTGGATTCTTCTTGTAGATCAGACGTGATCTTTTGGGACTTGGCATGAATTGCAACAAAGAGCTTTGAAGCAAACAGAATTTGGCTCCGAATAGGTTATTCAGGAATACATTGTCTTGCCTCCTTCAAATACAGAGAGAGAGGTTTAGCCAGCCTTACAGACTGAAGTAGAGCTGAGCACATGCAGCCTCAGACAGTTCCTAAAGCTCTTGAGATATCTGTCTTTCAGATTTGCTTTCCTTCTCATGGGTGTGCAGATTCTATCACTGAATGACATATGGAAACCTGTCCAGTGTGTGGTTCAGCTTGAGGAGAGCTCTTCTGCAAGTTTGACAAGGCAAATAATTAATCCTATTGTCACCTTTGATCTTACCAACTTGGTAAACATTCTTCTGAGTGGGAGAGAATGGGTTGACTGCCTAAGATATAAATAAGGTCTGAGATGTCCCTATTGCTTTCTCAAGCTGTCTGTATGCAAGTAGTACACTCTTTGTGAGTATCACTTCTTGGTTTCTTTGACATCCTTGCTTTGTGTGTAAGCAGAATTGATTTATCAGATGTGGAAAGTCTGTTCATGAGCAATTCCATGGAGGTCATTAAATCAAAGGCACCAAACAGTTGTCAAATGTTATCAGTATTCAACCAATAAAATCTGATGCGTGGCCATGACTCAGCAATTTAGATGTCATGAGCATTTTCAGTAACACCAGCCCTGATTTTCATCTCTTCTTCTGGTTTCTCTTTGCTTGGAGCAGTTTCATGGAATATAATCTACAGAGGGCAGGAAAAAAGCTAAATTCTAAAAATAGCATGGCCACTGCTTGAATCCGTCCATGAGTAGAACACAGGTGCATTCAAGCCAGTAGCTTTCCCATGTGAATACTTAATTCTCCAGGACAAATCATTCTCTTAAGCCATGTTGTATAAGTGAGGAGTGGCTGAGGTGACTTGGTCTGTTCAGCCTGGAGAAGAGGAGACTGAGGGGAGACCTCACTGCAGGTACAGCTTCCTGGTGAGGGGAAGAGGAGGGGCAGGCACTGAGCTCTTCTCTCTGGTGACCTGTGACAAAACCAGAGGGAATGGCCTGAAGCTGTGTCAGAGGAGGTTTAGGCTGGGTACTAGGAAAAGGTTCTTCACCCAGAGGGTGGTTGGGCACTGGAACAGGGTCCCTGGGGAAGTGGTCACAGCCCCAGCCTGACAGAGCTCAATAAGTGTTTGGGCAAGTGTTCTCAGGCACGGGATGTGATTTTTGGGGGTGGTGCTCTGCAGGGCCTGGAGCTGGATTTGATGAACCTTGTGAGTCCTTTCCTATTCAGCATAATCTTTGATTTTGTGCAAATATTAACTTGTGAGGGGGAAATAAGCGACCTTAGGCTGTCCTCAGCACTGTTTCAAACCATCACCGGTGGTTTGTTCTTTGTGAACATACTGACATCTCGTGGCTCCATCTGAAACTGTGACTGGTTTACATTCAGAAGAGAAATTTCTGCAAGAGATATCGAATTTTTTATATAACTTGCATTATTTTTCCTGATTCCACGAAAAATTGTGGGGAAAATAGGTGTTAAACTTGAAAAGAAGAATTTTTTTAAAAAACAGCTGTTTCTAAAGTGGCTGAACAGGCTCTGAAACCTGGAACACTGAAGTGCAGGAATTCATAGTTTCTAGCAGAGCCACCAATGGTGAGACTCAGCTCTGTTTCCATCATTCACTGCACTGTCTTCAGATAGAGGGAGGTGAAGTATTGTCGGGGAGGTGCCGACTCAGGGTGACCCAGCCTTGTCCTTCCTCCCAGTGCACAGATGCACTGACACAGACCACTGCCATGAACCTGCTTACCTAGAAGATCTGTTCTGTTCATGCCAAAGTGCAGTTCCAAATGTTGGGTAAATCAAGAATAAGGAGAGCTGAGTAACACGTGACATTCAGGCCACAAAACATCCTGTTTGTCACTAAAAATCTCAACTTCTCCATACAAGGAGTTTTAGCAAAGTCTGTGGTATTGCATTGATGGAAGCTGTAATGAAAGGGAATAGACATGATGTGAAGAAGAAAGGCAGCAGATACAATGTTTGGCTGTAAGGATCATTAATTTGTCATGCAGCTACTCCAGTTCAGCCATGCAAGTTGTTTCTTCTGGGCTGCATGAAAAAAGATCTTTTTCCCATGAAAGTGGTAGTCACAGTGAGTGGGGGAAACAAGCAACAAGACTGCTCTTAAAACCCACAAAGATTATATGATCAACATCTACCTCTGTCAAGCAGTGAAAAGTGGACCAGGTGTTCACAGAACAGTCCTACATTGTGCATGCAAACTACGTGTGACGAGAGCTGCTGTCCTTGCATGGAGCTTGTGGCTGAACAGCAGCAATTGGCAAAGCCCAAGGAGCCTTCAGTGCCTCCCCACAGGGCACAGTGCACCTCATGGTCAGTGTGCCCCATGCACACCAGCAGACTGCCGCACAGGCAGCTGCTCTGCCCCTTCCCTGGCTTCCCTCCATCACTGGCCCCAGGGACGTTTCCTCCAAAACATGTACAGCCTAAACACACTTATCTAGAGACAGGCTGATATTTCTAAACCCTTTCTCTGCTTGGGACAGGAGGAAGATAACTATGTTGGGAAGGTAACCATCTCAGCATGCAGAAAATTGCTGAGACGAGAAAGTTTTGTCCCTTACAGTCTTTGTTTAGACACTCAGTTTTTCCTTTGCCTTAAAACAATCATGTTGATATCTCTTTGGAACAAATTCTCTAGATTAATTTCTGTGTTGATTCAGTATCACTTCTTTCTTTTTCATGTAATGTCTAACTGATTCTGTGAAGGCACTGAGACTAGTCAGTGTGCTGGGGGAGTACATCCAATATTTATTCTGGAGGAATATCTTGCCTAAAGCCATGGTAGCCTTTGTGGATAATTAGATAGGAGGCTTAGTCTGAGGCTCAGGCTGTAATTACCACCCACATTTCTGTAGTGATGCCTGTTACACTGCAACTTATATTCCCTCTGAGACACCCTTGTAACTGTGGGAGGCATGGTGCAGGAGGAAACCTGTATGAGGAAGAGGGCTTGAACAGAGTAGTACAACTGCTACTTCATTTCAATGCCTCCTAAAAAAGCAAAAATAAAAAGGCAAAAAAAGAATACCCCAAGCAGAGATCTTGTCAGGGAGACTATTCCAGTTTTCATGTGAGCTGAGATAATACTGCATTGAATAGTTAGCTCTTTCTCTAGCCAGAGGACATTGCCTGCTTCTCCTGGAAAGAGCATTCCAGCTGCACACCGCTAAAATTAACTTCATGGCTGGAAAACTCAAAGTATTTACACCAGAGAAAAAGGCTGGAGATTGTACCTCTGGTCGTTTCTATTAATGGTACAAATGGATTGTACCTCTGGTCATTTCTAATGATTAATAGAAATTAATCATTTCTATTAATCGCATTGCTCTCAGTGTCAGCCTTTCAGGAGCTGTGGAGAGGGTTTTGCTTTAAGTGAGATCCATTCAGCAGTCCTCAGGAAGATCTGTGCAGTGCCTTAATTCATGCAGGGTCTGGTGCATTTTAGATATTTTGGGATGGGTTTTCCTTAGAGCACAAGAACTTACAGCCCACAAGAAATGTAAGCAAGCTTTTAGAGGATAGGAAGACTTCCCTCAAAAATATGAAGCTTCACTTTCTACAATCTACATTTACCACATGTCATAAAATCCCTGCCAGCCTCTCCTCCTGGTTTTGGCTGGCAGCTTGGGTGAGCCTGAGCGATGCCCACAACGAGAGGCCCTGGCAGGGCGCACGGCCACCCACAGCAAATGCTGCCGTGTGTGGGCTTCTTTGACAGGGATGGCAGGTGGACTTGGTGACAGGGAGCAACAGGCCCATGTCAGGCTGTCAGCTCTGACTAGAAATAAGCCATCTGGGGAGGGGAGGACACAGCTGGGTGGAGAGGCTACCCTGCAGGTTTGGCCTCTCTCAGAACTCTGAGGTGCGCTCCCCAGCTCTGTATTGTAGTCTCTCTCATCCTTCCCTAAGTGATCTCAAACTTGTGAGGGAAGAGATCAAAGTAAAATTATTGTAAACTGTTGTTTCAACTCATAAAGTCCCTCTCATGGGAAAAATAAGAGCAGCAAATAGAAGCCACACAAAATTGGGCCTGGGAAAATATCTTACCTGCTTCAACAGATTTTGAATCAGCCCTTCAGAACTATATTTTGCCCCTACTGCTTTCAACATCATTCTCTGTCCCTTCACCTGAAATGTTGTGACACCAGCAATTCTGATGGATATCTCTCCACATGCACCTACCTGGTCCTCAAATAAGGGGCCACTTCCTATGGCTTAGCTGTGATGGAAGTGGTAACAGATGCTGCAACCAGGCAGGGAAAAGAGTGGACAAGAAAGGAGAGGGAGAAAGTATTTTACCATCTCTTTAGTTGACAAGATTGTCATTCTTCTATCACCCTGAAATGGAGAGGAAAACTTTCAAAAAAGAGCAATGCTGGGCTGAAACAGACAAAAGGTATCATTGATCTTTATATAAAAATGACTATTTATAGATTCAGATTTTCTTTGGATAAACATAATTTTAAAAGTGTTGAAATGGCACAGTTTGACAGCTCTTTCTTTAAGATATCTATTTTCTTGCAATCTCAAAACAGGCCAATCTTTCTGGAAAAGACTTCATGGGAAAATGCCACTTGTCTACTGTGCAGTGTACCACTTCACCCTGCCTCTTGAACTATGAGGACACATGAGATTATGCCAGCAGGCAGAATTGACTAGCTGCTTGGTTTATTGACTTTCTTTGCCACATTTGTGCTGCTTATTTCAAATCACTTGTGGGTGTAATGAAAATAATGATCTCAGTAGCTGGTGGTTGCTCAGATTCTGCTCAGAGCCCTTGGGCACTAGAGCAGCTTCAAATGTCATTGTGTCTATAGGATGTCAGTAATTGAATATTTGTAGCCTGACTAATTTTAAGCCTTTCTTGTATCTATCTCTGTGGGAAAAAAATCAATCTTAAAATATGCAATAATATCTTAAAACACCTCCTCTCCCCCAAGTAGATAGCAAAGTCCTGACTTAAACCATCTTCACCAGGTGTTGCAAGCATACTGTGTTCAACAGAAATCAGATGGGCAACTACAAAAATTGGTCTTTTTCAGGTTTGGATCATATTTTAAGAAAGTATTTGTGTTAGTGACCGTCCAAGAAAACTGCTAATGCTTGCAGCAGTTTCATTACAGCATCGCCAGAAGGTGGAAGGACACTTTATTGACGGCATTGCTGCTGACTTGCAGTGCTGAGTTTGTACAGACACCCATCTCACCTTACCCTGCATTTGTTCTTTTGATCCACAAGAGAAGTTAGCTTCCTGAAAGAGTAAAGGCTATTTACTATCATTATCGTCTGGAAAGACAGCACAGAAAATTGGGACTGCAATCTGCATCAGAAGAGTTTTTGTTGTCACTCCTGTATGACAGTGTGCCTCACTGCTCAGATTTAGTGGAAAGACTAGACTCACTCTTCTCAAGGAATTGCAAGTTACTGTTCTCTGACCTATCTTCAAAAGCAAATGCACTGAAATAGGACCTTGCCTTTTACACATTTCAGAGCTGTTTTTATGGAAAGCAGTTGCTAGAATGCTAGTTTCCAGAATTCATTTTGCACAGCTTTGCATTGTTGCTGCTTGGTTGTGAGTAGTTGCAGGACCCACAGTACTTCCTTCTACATAGCAGACTGCTTTTCTTTCAGCATTGATGGTCTTGGAGGGTTTCCCAGCTAGGAACAACGTGGTTCTTGCCAAGAAAGAAAGAAAGTGAGTGAGGAAAAGAGAAAAAGGTATGTGTCTCCCAGGAACTTCAATGCACTTCAAGAAGAAGTGCATTGGCATGAAGATAGACAACCACAATATTCATAGATGCACTAACATGTTGTTATTTTTCGCTGCTGCCTTTGCCTGCTCAGTTTGGGAGTGTTAGAGCCCCTCTGCAGAAGGAGAAGGCTAGCCTCAGTGGAGACACTCAGCTCATCTAGCAGCTACTACACCAGGCTGTGTGTGGCTTGGCTGGACCAAGTACTTCCCAGATCACCTTTTCTCTCAGAGGAAAGAGGATATTTTCTTCCCCGTGTCAAAAACGTGCTATGGGCACTTGTTTATGTTCAGCAACTGGATCTCACAACTGTGACTGTAACAGTTTTGGTCGGTTCCCACTAGATGATGCTGTAGCTCCTCCAGGCTTCGAAGAGAGGCTGTGGCTGTTACAAAGGGGGAAGTACATCCCTAGTTTTAACTACAAGTTTAGCTGAAGCAGTCTTTCAGTTCATCCATTCACATCCAAACCCTTCTCTTCATCTTATACTAAGAGCATTCTAAGCAAGGTATTTTGCATTGATGACAAGATGATGTGCCAAGATGACCTCCCACTTACTTAACAGGATATTCATGCCTGGGTGGCAGCAGGCTTCCAGCTTTAGCCTGAAGTTCCAGATCTCTTCTATCTTCCTCCTTTCTTCTGTATGGGACATTATTTAGAGTATTTTAACACCAGGGTTTGGTGGTCTATTTCCAGAATATACTTGCATCAATCAAGCAGGGCAGATGTCCAACAATCCTGCCTCATTTAGCTGGAAGCTGAAATTACTCTTGTGGTAAATCTGTGATGTGGTAGCAATGGGGATCATAATTTTACAAAAACAAACCTAAATTATCATCTTTCATGTTGTAGTGGTTGGGGAAAAAATGAGAGGGAGGGAAGTTGTGTGCATATTCTCTGTGAGTGACTTTCCCAATGACACTCTCATTGAGAGTGACTTTTGCCAAATGCTGTTTACTTTTTGCTGTCAAATCTGTCTGAATTGATTGAAAAGTGAGACTTGTTCCCCTCTGCTTCCTAAGTGACACACAGACTGAGTGTGAGAAACAGCCTGCCAATGGCTCCATAAGGAATCCTGTGTCAGTACAACAGCTGAAAAATAGAAGACACTTTGCCAAGTCTCCATCTTAGCCCATGGTTTCTCCTACTGCTCTTCCATGGGTGCAGTTATGTGGCTAGAGCTTGGAGAAGGCTTTGCTCTACAAAACTCTTGTCTATGGAGCTGTTCTTGCACTGCTGGAAAATTCAAAAGATAAATAGGACAAGAATCTTATTTTAGCCCAGACTTATCGTACACAACTTACAACAGAGAGAAATTAAGCCTGGATAGAAGTAGATATGAATTTGGGAGGGTACATGAAACCAGACTAGTGGACTGGAAAAATATGAGGGAGTGGTACACCAGATTTAATTAATTGTGTTCCTTTCCAGGATCACAAAAATTTTTACAGGCTTTACTGGAACCTTCATGGAGTCACTGGACTCTAGAAGAAGTAGTCCTCAGTCTCTCATCCTGTGAACACATCCTTGTCTACAGTGACCTGTTCAGTATGTATTGGTGGTATTTATTCTGCCCTTACAGATTAAATAAGGAATTCTTCTTACTTATTTACACTTATGCCAGAAAAAATAAATTTACTCTGAAACACAGGCTGTGACTTTTGTTTCCTCTCTTCTTTTGTCAAGACATCTCAGTTAAATGTGTTTGCTTCTCAGCTAAGATACCTGATTTGTCCTTGGCTTTCCAGGTACTTCACAAGGAGTTAGATCCATATTTGACCAAGTCACATGGTCAGTGCTGCAGTTTTCAAGGTCTAGTTATAGCTGTGAAGATTTTTGTCTGGCAATCCTTGATGGCATACAAATTCTTTCTGAGCTTGACCAAAATACATGACTTTGGTGTTTCATCTCACACAACTGCAAAAAGTGAAGAATTCACGTGAGAGTGAACCATCTCCTTTGAGCTATCTTTTTCTGGATAAGCTGTTGAGAAATGGGAAGCATAAATAGTATTTTAAAACCTAAGCATAAGAGGAGAAAATTAGCATGTTAAGTGATCTCAGATGCCTCCACATGAACAGCCAAAGCAGTGCTCAGCAAATCCTTTTCCTCCCCCGTGGGAGACTAGGCAACCACCACCACTTTTTTATTCCCTCATGCAGTTTTTACAGGGCAGAGGCCTGTATGAGGATGAATTACAGGCAGCAAAAGTTTTGTGCCAGCCCCTCTCTCTCCTAAGGGGGCACATTATTGCCACTATGTTGTCTCTTCCCTACCTGTCTAACACCTCTATTCAAGAGAAATGGAAAAGGAAACTTCATAAAGTAACATACTAAGCCAGAAACATCGGGGATTAACAATACCATGGTCTTAGAAATCTAGAGGATTTTGTACAGCCATCCTCTGCCTTTGCACTGCTAATGCTTTGTCTAAAAAATCCTTGTCAGTTTGATAGAAAGAGCTAATTCTATGCAAAGACACTTTATGATTTAACTGACACTAGAATGGTGAAAATCTGTTTGTTCTCTGTACCTCAGATTCTCTAAGACAAGTATCATGGCTGTGATCCAGCCAAGCTTTTAGTATGAATCCACTCTCTAACCATGTGCATCATCTTACCAGATGCAAGCAGTAGCAAAAATAAGAGCCATCATAACAGAAATGCTCACTGGATTGCATATATATGAATTTGTCCCTTTAAAATGGATGTTGAATATCCTCTTTACATGTGTTTTTCATTGGTCTTCACTTGAAGAGAAAGCTTCTTTAGAATATTTTTTGTAATTGAGCAAGTGGGGGCAAAGTGAAACAGATTAAGAAATGTCCCTGAAAACAAGTAGAATGACAATTTCAAGTTACTATCAACTTGTAAATGTCTGTACAAACCTTTCATATGTTTGCAGAATGAGTCTTGTTCTGCATTATTTTTGGAATCTGGGTGGGGTTCCTCCACTGTCATTTCCAAACCTCTTCCGCTGTCTGTGCCGGCCTCTCAGGCTATCCCATCCCTGGGTGGTATCTCCAGGTCTGTCTGCTGTTCCAAGGCTCTGACCTAAGAGCTGTTATGTTTAAACAACACCCCTGGGAGGGAGCTCTCCCTCCCTGTCTGTCTTTGGGAGGGGTGGGAAACAGACTTTCAGCTCTCAGACATGCACTGTGCTCTGCTCTTCCTGACTTTGTCCAGGTTAGCGGCGTGCACAAACACACTCAAGAACTCAGCTCCTGTGGTGACAAGCTAGATATGGCTTACAACAGAGCATATCCTGCTGCACTAGTAAATGGCATATTTCATGATAAACTGTAAGGCTGCTCTATCACATTTGTTGTACTTTGAGGCACCTGAATGAAACAAGACTTTCCATCTTGGCACTGTTGAACAGCCAGTGCTAAAAGTGTTGACCTGCTTACAACCAGGGAAACATTCCAGTTATGTAAACAGCAGAGAAGTATTTTTTTCTCTGCATTCCTAGAGTAAGCTGGCTTTAGCTGAGTCCATAACTTCTGTGTGTGCTGTTCCCTTCGCTGCCTCCACACACAAAAAGTGTTTTTTTTAGAACCACAGCCTGCTAAGTAGCCCTTCTTAAGCAAGGGGTTTCAATGTGTTCTTGTAAAAGCCAGCAAAAGATTTTGAAAGAAATTGAGTGACCAGCTCTAAAAGGCATTTCCAAAATAAGCAAAAACTGCTATGCTAGATGAGGCCAAATGCTCAAATTGCTCTGAGTAGCAATTGTTTCCAACAACTGTTGCTAATGACAGTTCAAGAAAACTTTACATCAGGTCAAGTTAAGACCTCCTTTTGTTCCTCCTGCTCTTGTTCTTGTTCTTGTTCTTGTTCTTGTTCTTGTTCTTCTTCTTCTTCTTCTTCTTCTTCTTCTTCTTCTTCTTCTTCTTCTTCTTCTTCTTCTTCTTCTTCTTTTTTCCTACCTTAAGTACTGAGTACACTAAAGATTAATAGCCATACATAGTTATCTTCCTTGAATCTATTGAACCTGTTTTAACCTGCTAATCTCACTGTCTTCTGCAAAATTCTCTCCAAGTGACTTTCAGTCCAACTTCTGTAGTGTGTATAGTGGAGAAGACGTCAAAAAAGGAGGGAAAGAACATAATTTTGCTGGTTTAAATTGGCTGCTTCTCATTTCAAATGAGTTGCTTCTAACTCTTGAATTATTAGCAGTAATAATTCTCAATCCTGTACAGTTTCACATTTTATAGTTACTTTCTCAATCATTGTGTTCCCAGAAGCAAGAGTTATTTCACATATATGATGTTTTTTTTGTTCTTTGGTTTGCTTTCACTTTGAGATGAGGCAAGAAAACAGGCATATAATGTTACTAATTTGGCTACATGACCAGTTCATAGAGTGTGCAATACTTTTTATTCTATCTTTCTCTCTGTAGCTATAAGAGAAAGCTGCATCTTATTTTTTCCCCACAACATATACAGGGACTTGAAATTCATGGAGTGCAAGAATACTGTCACAGCAATGCACAGTGGGCTCTGGTTTTCCTTCATTTGGATTGGACCTCCACCTTGACCACAATGACAGAAGACAGATAGAAATTATGCTTGAAGTAAAAATACAAAACTGAAATTCTTCTCCCGCAGCTTGAGCTCACTTCTTCACTCATTTATTCAGGAATGTTGTTGGCAAAGTACGTTGCAATCAATCCAATCCTACATTCATCCTACTAAATTGATTTCACCCTATCTACAAAAATGTTATAAATTTTCTGGTTCATTGCCTTTTCAAATTCAGCTTGAACAAATAACTATTGGTCTTCTAACATGGAGTGCAATTGCCTCACCTTGTCTTGACTCTTTCAGATGTATTACAGGCAGGCAGAAGACAGAGCAGGACAGATTAACTTCACCTATTTGATAACTAGTATATCCACAGAGTCCTCAAAGTAAGGCTTCTCTGGAATGTCAGAGATAACGAAAGCCCCACATAACTAAACAAACAGCTCAGAACAATAAAGTGATCCATGCAATTTCCTGTATTGTCTCTCTGGAGTCCATGGGCTCATGAGGCTCCTAAGTGAGCAGGAAAAAGACAACCAGCTCAGCCAAAAAGAGAGGTACCGCCATAAAACAAACACTCTGCAAGAGCTGTGTCAGCTGCAGTGGGTGTTATTTCACCTTTTCAAACTGCAATCAAAATCGAGATTACCAGGAAAAAAGAACAGCTTGGGAAGTTTGAAGAATGTGTGTGTCAGTTCTTGCTCTGAAGCTGTAATTCTACTTTGATGCCAGCATTAGCATTTATAAGTGTGGAAAATACATTAGGAAAACCTAATTTTCAGGTGCACACCAGAGTTTCATTTCACATAAACATATGGAAATGGGGACCATGTTCTCAAACGTTGAATACTGCCCTCTTTCTACTGAATCCAGGGGGAGTTGTGTTGGTGGGTGCATTGTTTCGCAAGATGTAGTTTATCTGAGTAGCATGTAACATTATGTACATACCTGTTCACATTAACTATTGAAATGGATTGTGGAATTAGATGTTTTCTCCCTGTGTCTTTTTATTGCTGTTGGATTTTCTTTTTTTTTTTTTTTAATTACTTGGAATTCTTTTAAAAAATTATCTCTTTTCCAATTTGAAGATGAAGTCAAGTGCTTTTTTAAATAAGTTGCAAATGTTTACTTACCACCCTGGTTTTTGGCAGTTGGGTGTAAGACAATAAAACTGATGTTGAGCTTAAACTGACTTGAAAGGACTTTGTATATCATCCACATAATGCTGCATCTTTACTAGAAATAAGCTTATAAATAAAATCAGAACAGCATGAAGCCAACAGACCTGCAAGCCTCTGTTTCTATCAACAGATACCCTTGTTAAATGTTTGGTAAACTACTCTGAATAGTTGTTGGTACAGTTAAAGAATCCAACAATATTTGTATGGAGTAGCTGTGAGAGGCACAGCGTTAATTTAGACTAATTCAGTGTGTGCAGCAAGACTCATTCTGTCAGCACTCTTTATTTATTATAATTCCTGTCTCACTCAGAGCAAGCGTCTTTGTCCAAATAGCTAAGAAGACAAGATATCTGTGTTATTTCCCAGCCTCTGAGCAATCACTTTTGCAATCTGAATGTATCCCTAAAACTTTTCAAATGGTCTTAAATATATGATTAAGGTAGCAGCCAGATATTGCATGTTTCCTGTGGCTCTCTGAAAAAAAAAAAAAATGGTGCTCTAGACAAAATACAAACTTTAAAACATTTGGAAGGCAAAAACAACAGAGTTTGCCAGAGGATGGCTGTTTCACAACAGCTCTCAAGTTTTCAAGACTTATTTTCAGTGTGTGCTAAAGGAAAAACAAAGCTCTTTTAATGTTTTTAGGAGGCAGAATCATTACAAAATGGATCTCCCCTGACACAGAAGTCCTGAGCACTCACTTTCCACCTCTCAGCAGCAAATCTGTCATGTTTGGCTTGAGAATCCTCTCAAACTGTATGTAAGACAAAATCATGTTTGGTAAATGAGGACATTTTGAAAGCCTTTGGACGTATCTAGTGAGTCTTTAAATTCCAAACCAAGTGTAATTTTGCAGATCTGACAGATCCATACAAGTCCTGGCTCAAAGACAAAGGAGACAACAGAAATACTCTGGATAACCTTTCTAGGATATTAGGATTTGGTTTTGGTTTTGGTTGGGGTTTTTTTTTTTGGGGGGAGGGGAGAGTAAGTTGCATTTTTTAATATATTTTAGTCCTTTCTTAGTCCCACATTTATTGTCTGAATATAATTCTACCTGTTACTCTTGAAAAAAAATTTTAAAAAACAAAATAAAACAAAAGCACAAACAAACAAACACACAACGCTGCAGTGTGGACAGCTTGTAAGAAAATCATGTCAGCAGAGCAGAGCCATGAGCTTTCCAGGAGGACCCATGTACTTCATGCTGGTTTTATTTGTTCTCACAGAGCAGGAGCACATTTTGTATGTTCTATATGTTCACCCATAGGATGCCAGAACATTTGCCAGTGAACTTAGCATTCTGCCATTTAACCTTTAGCCACAACTATGCAGACTATTTAACAAGGCAGGCCAAGGAAGTTAAAAGTTTTCAAGCATACTTGTGTAGTGATCTTAGAATTTTAATGTGTATGTGGTCAAATCTTTTTGTATTCAAAGCCCAGAAAAATAAACGAGCTTTTCCATTTTGCTTCATGTGCCTGCTAAAGATTGTTTTATGAAACAATAATCAATGTGACTTTCCAAGGTCATGTGCATGTTAGTGACAGAATTCAAACATAAAATGTCAATGCACTCTTAATTAGGTCAAGATGTCTGAGCAAAATTCCTTCTGTCCAAAGCATCCTCTTATTCCATGTGCAGGATAATTAAAATAAATTATGCCCATGAGAAAAGCCATGCTCTAACATCAAAATCCCATTTATCTAGATAAGTTTCAAATCCTTCCTTGTTTTCTTCTGATAAAGTTCATCTGCCTTTATTTGCAATTGAGCTGGCTTTGCTTAAACTTAGTGCAGTGGGTTGCTGGGGGAATTTTTGCCTCTGTAGCTTCCATGATTAGGTTTAGATCATTGAAAATAGGAGTCCTTAGTATCTTCTGCTTTCCAGCTCCCCTCATGCTCTTTATCTTAACCTTTGTTTGTGACCTTTAAGGCCTCCCTTCTTGGCTATCCTCAAGAAGCAACAATCCAGAGTCATCAAACAGGTCCATTTCACCCTGAAGTCATAAGGTGATTTTAGGGAAACAGCACCCTTTGGTCATGGGTTTAACAGTGGACAGTACATTTCACCGCATCTGTACTCTGGGGAGAAGGCTTGAGACAGGCAGTCGTGCCAAAGACACAGGAAGAGGATGAAATGCTCTAATATTTATTTTTCTAACAGATACTTCATTTCCTGTTCTTCCTTTTCAGTATTTACATTAGAAGCTACCTCCAGCTCCATTCCATTCTGCGGCGCAGTTCACTGGTAGCAATCACACTCACCCGTAAGGGTACATCCAACACCAAAAAGGATGGCTGACCCTAGCCTTCAAAACTGGAAAAGCACCCTCCCTTCTTTCCTCCCGCCTGGAGTAAGAAAACTAGCCACCACATGTAAAGGGCAACTGCTTCCCTGACACCCCACAGCTTCCCAAGGATCCATCATCCTTCTGCTCCGGGTTTTTCTGAGGTGCTCTCTAGGCGGAAGGAGGTTGCCCCTGAGTTTTGACACTTCAGAAAGATGCTGTATCCTTACAGTAAACTCTTAAATGTGCTTGCAGGAAGAAGAAGCAAAAGTAAACAATTAAAGCGAAATGATGAAACAGAGAAAAAAAATTTTCTTCCTTCTACCTAATGGAGAGGGGATAATTAATGCTCAACTACTTTCT
Organism: Dicaeum eximium; assembly: GCA_013396995.1. Taxonomy (NCBI): domain Eukaryota; kingdom Metazoa; phylum Chordata; class Aves; order Passeriformes; family Dicaeidae; genus Dicaeum; species Dicaeum eximium. The sequence goes on along the minus strand of VWZP01002387.1, from coordinate 92,310 downwards.
GTCCATATTCATTATTTTAAAAGGTTCCTGCTTGCTGGTTTGTAGCATATGAAGCTGATAATAAAGTAACAATATTTAGTAAAGATATTAACAGGTTTCAAAGCTCACACTAGTCTTTCACGGAAAGAATCATTTCTGTATTCTTGTAGCCTTTCATTAAAGACAAAAAGCAGCTTCCATTATTATCGCAATTTTAGTTCTGCAAACTTTACTTTGGGAGTTGAAATTTGGTACTCCTTTTTGAAATCCAACTATTTAATGACTTCAGAATGAATTTTAGCTGTCACTGGACTTGGCTTTGATTTTGAGGGGTTTTATCATGCATGTCTTTTTTCTAAGCAGAGTTACATACATGAACTGAAGCATTATATGCATGTATGTATATCAATTTTTTATGACTTTTGGTAGGCCTGCTGTCAACTCCTGCAGCTGTGAACTTGAGATTGCATGGGACAAAACAAAAGACAGAAGAAAAATTGAGAATTTTGTTGTTCATAAATCTATGGGAGTGTAAGAAACATTTTCAGTATCATAACTAATTATTTTTTTAAGGATCCCACAGTAGTAAAATTCAGGTTTAGATTTCATGCAGCATTAGGCTACCTCTTCCCTCTTGTCTATATAGATTTTTTTAAGGGTTCAAAAAACAGAAGGAGCCTTTAAAGAGAGCATATAGATGTACTTTATGTATCTTTTAACATTAAAACTTCCCCAACCTGTAATAGACAATACAGATTTGTGATACACTGTACTCCTTTTTCTCACATGTAAAATACAATAATATTACAATATTACAGTATTACATTCCTAATCCATTTATTTTTGCAAGTGGAACACGAAAGTCTGCAAAATTCCTGGTCGTGGAAACAAAACAATTCTTAGAAGGAGCAAGACACTTTGACCATCTATAGTTCTTGAAGGGTTTATCAATTAAATGAGAAGAAATCTGTTTGGGGGGAAAAATGACCCTTTTTTGAGTGGTTGTGCTAAGAGGTCTGGAAATACATCTGTAAATCATACTGCTGTTCCTTCATTCCTCTAATTTTAAGTAAGTAAGATTAGTTCCACATTTTTTTATCCAAACCACCATGTCTACATGAAAGTTAAAATCCTCATCAGCAGCGACAAGAGAGAAGATGAAAGCAAGCTTCTGCTAGCACGGGTCTAACACATAGAAGTGGAGGAACAAGGTGACCTTGTCTTCAGCAAAAAGAGCCATTTTATGATTGGGTCCCAGTGAGGCTGGTGTGTTTTAAGGTGCTTAGCTTACATAAATGGCTAGTTGTTAGGGGTACCTACACTGTTTTTAAAGAGTTAACATAGGGTGTTTATTTGGAAGGGCAGGGACAGCCACTTCTGGGAGCTCGTCCATTCTTGAGATACTAACAACAAACACCATGTGCCCCCATTACTGTTATTAAGTAATAAAATTGTTTCTAAATATCTTTCTCTTTCCTTTTTACATTGTGTTATATGACACAACCTGTAAACACCTTAACAAGCTCTATGTAACAAGTGGAACCTATGGGCTGACACTTGCAAATGCACAAACAAAACAACAGAGCACAAAAAGGTGAAGCAATTCTTGTACTTCTGATTAAAAGAAACAGGTATTCCTTGTGGAATGATTTTGCAAGTGTGTATAATCAATTGTAAATAAATAGGAAAATTGGTGTTTATAAGCAAGAAGCTTTGAGTGTAAAAGACTATTTAAACTGGGGTGAAGTAAGCCATTGCTTTCATTCACAGAGAGAGTTTTCAATGTTCTTTTGTGACACTTCTGCTGATGTCAAGAAAGACCTTTTAGGGATTGTATCTAATAGGAGATTTTAGTCAGTTCATTGTGGAAATAATGGTATCTTAAAGATATGAACAGAAATTGTCCCCCTTTCCTTGGTGTGTATATATCATCATAGTCTGAGTCTACTAAAATTTAAAATTAGATTTAAAATCAGTGTAGAAGTCTGCACAGGTGCTCTCTGTATTTGGAGACCTAAAGGGTCTGTTTGAAAGATCAGAACACAACCTGGTTACTGAGTACTGATATCGTGGTACTGCACTAATATGTTTAAAGGAGGGGGTAAAATCAAGAGCGTATATTTTGTGTGTACACTCAAAAGATGAGGAGGGAAAATGCAAACACAAAGCTTGGAAGGAGAACTGAAACCAACAATAGGCAGGAGAGAAGAAAGCAAAACAGCCAAAATACTTCCACATATAATTCATGATCCAGGATCTTCAGCTCCTACCTAATGGCTGCTACTAAAAAGCCCTGGAATTTCTCTTCACACATGTGAGTAGGTATTATTTATATCCTGTAAGATAAGCTCTCCACACTGCTGTAAGATGATTCCAGCCCACGTCTCTGGTGAACACCTGTGCTTAAAGCTTCAATTCATATAGTCTTAAGAGACTTGATCGGAGCCAACTCTAAGTTGATTGATTCTCTTAGAGGTCCGTGAGCCATGACAGTCATACCAGGATCCACCATAACTCACCTAGAAAATGGGGTTGTAACACCCCTGATGATGAAGACTGCAAAGCTGCAAGAAGAAGTAGATTCTAATTGAAGCTGAGCTTGGTCATGCAGTGCTATTGAGTGCATGGTGCTGATAACAGCTCTGTAACCTGGCATGTCTTAGGATGGGACACTGCTGAAGTAGAATGAAATTCTCTCTGCTTAGCTATCCTCAGACAAAGCTCCTCCCTCCTTGGGCATCTTTTTCCTTGCCCACAGCACTCACTATAGGGACAGACACTTTATTCACTGATGACAAAGACTACATCAGGACAAAAGAATGGAGATCCTTAGAGCAAATCCATCCAAAAGCTTGCTGTCTAATGCAAAGTAAACCAGCAATTGAATTATAAAGACTTCAGTGAACACGGCACTGAAACACCAGATGAAATTATAATTGCTTTAAAATACAGTTTCAGTTAACTGTGCCTGGAACAAGAAGAGAGTACAAAGGTACACATAAGTAGAACAGCTTTATAAAATGAAAGAGTAGAACCACCAAATTGATTAGACATGACTTCTCATCATTACTTAATTTTTGCACACCTCAGGTAATTTCAGTGGGGAAAAAATAATTTATTCCTTTTTATTACAAAAATGGGCTTTGTACAACATACAGTAAATTTATTTCAATAATTTATTCTACGTCTTTTCCCCAAGATATTTTTGTGAATACTGACACATAAAGTAATTTTTCAAAGTAGTATGTGAGTTTTTCTTAATAGTTGTCCATTCATAAAAGACTGTACAAAATCATCTTCTACCATACAAAGAGATAGCAAAGAGATAGCAATTAACTTTATTGATTGCCTTTATGGTAACAATGATTTTATTTCATTTGAGGATCATGCTTTACTTGCTGAGAAAGTTCATCTGATGGCAAATATCAAAAACAATAGAAGTAAGAGCATATGCTGGCTGAACTAGATTCATCTATCTCCTTTTTAGTCATGCAATAATGACCTGCTGACACATGCACAGAAAATCTTTGTGACAAGTAGACAAAATACAAGACCATGGAAAAGGTAAATAGCAAGATGCCGTTCCAGATATGATTATTGTACAGAGAGGGGAGTACACTAAGCATAGAGCCCATCATACTGATGTGTCTTCTTGCACCAGCCAGACAGACTTAGGGTCATCACTTACATGGACACATAGGTGTGAAGACAGAAAGAGAATTCTTTCCTCCATAAAAGAGAATACAGGTATAATATTTAGATTATTAGCTTCAGACTCAAATCTGGGGTTCTGAAATGGTGTCAGCTGCCATGTCTCCATTGGTTTCACTGATTTCCAGTGTCCATCCAAATTTTGGTGTCTTTCTAAGACCTTTCTTTGACAAAATTTCCATTAGAAATAAACATGAACTGTGCTTGAATACACATGGAAGAATTAGTCCCTGGACACTGAGTCTCAGTTTGGGTTCCTGATGTTTATTTTTGTTTTGCTGAAATCTTAGTGTTATCTAGCCTTCATTAACTGGGCAGGAAGGAGACATTTTGGACTGTTAACAATAAGAGGATATAACCTGATTGTCCCTTCAACCAGAAAATAAAAAAAAACATATGAACCAAATAGGTCAAACTGCTTAAAGACATCTTAAGCTCACTCCAAACACTTTTTTAGTTTAACTGCTGCAAACACATAAACCTTTAGTGTGATTTTAAGTGGGCGAGGGAGCCAAATGCAAAACACAGCATGTCCTCCTTTCTGTTTGCTTTAACTTCTGATAGGCTGGCAAAAGGGACATGGCATGGTTGTGTGAGTGACTTCAAACAAGGCTTTGTAAGCTCTTGGGGTGCAGAGTGTACCTGCTGTTAGGGCAGAAAAGATGCAGCAGATGTCTGGAAGAGTGCAGGATGGAGGCTGACACTCTCCCAGCTGTCCCAGTATTGTGACATGACTGTTGGCTGGGATGTCCCCATGCTGCCCTCATTAATGTGTAAAACAGGTAACTGGACCTTTCTGCTCATCTGGCTTTCATTTCAGTTTTTGTCTGCTCCCATCCTGAGCTCAATGTTAATTATTACTGCAGTCCCTGAAGTTAGCTAAGGAGCTCACACTTCTTCTGTAAGAGAAATAGAGTGCTTTCTCTCTCCAACCTTGTATATTTTCTTTCTTGTGACACTGGGGTTGTAAGACCTCTTTGTCCTGGATGTGTATCACAGTAATTCTGAAAGAACTTCAGCTTCTCATGTCTTCAGTCCTGGGCTGGCTTAATTTCAAAATAATAGTGTGGGTAATATGCATAAAAACTCTTATACAGAGGGAGAGTGAGGTTGTATGAGCCATATCAGACTAGAATAAGGATCTGTCTATGTGCAAGTCTTTTAGCTAACATATTCTAGGAAACAGTTTAAAGATAGGCAAGTAGAGTTAATACTCTTTCAAAATCTGGGATACACCACTTCATGTTTCCGGAGATGGAAGAGATATATTTGTACTTTGTTGGAGAACACTGCCTCTGAGAGGATTTTTATTCCAGAATTTTTCTGCACACAAATGTTGAGGCGTCCTCTGCATTACTATATGGCTTAGAGTTCAAGTGCTTAACTACATGCTGATGTGTGAAGCATCTCCTTTTGAGAGAGGTCCCAACATATTTACTTAATATGATGTCATTTTATTACAAGAAATGATAGTGAAGTCCCTCTCTGCTCATCACCTCTGTTTTTCCTCATAATGTATTATTTATCCTATTCCTTTGTCTGTGGAAATTAAACCCCAAGTAAGCCACTCTCCTTCCCCCCACCCCCTCTGGTAAAGGGAGGGACAAAAGCAGAGGCTAGGCTGAGGTAGCAATTCATAGAAAGCACAAAGCAGCGAAATAAGACATGCACCATAACAACAGCAATATTAATAGCAAAAGTATACAAAAAGAGAAGGTGTTTTACCCACAAAAAGGTGTTCACCACCAGGAACAAAACCACGATGGCACAGGTAGTCCACATCCACATGGCTTCCCAGCAAAGGCACTCACAGAACTCTGCAAGCAGGACACCATCACACCTTTTCAGTTGTCTCCACCAAGCTGAAGATAATTTCTTGTCTGAGAGCAGCGTTTTCATCATAGTAACTTAAATGCACATGCAAAATACTGCATATTCATGTGCAATATTAGAAGTTGTGTGAATTTTAATAAGGTAGCTGGAGTCCCTTCTTTAACCACAGAGAAAAGACACACTTCTCCTGCTTCTGAGTTCCAGTTGAAATTGGGAAGAACTGCTCTGCATGCCCCAAACCTTCTTTCCCTTACTCTTTAAAACTTCAGTACCTCTGGGCATTACTGAACTGCACTACTCATTCAGAAAAGCACTTTTCCATTGTGTTTGTGAAAGCCATCTCTTAGATCTTTGGAGCCTGTTTGACATAGCAAAGAGAGTTTAGAAATTTACCCTCATTATCCCAGAGCACCACTCTGCTGGGTTAGTGCAGAACATCTTGAGAAGGACACATGCACAATCAGCAGTACCTGTGTGCTGTAAGTTAGCAGAGTGAAAGACTGACAGCACCTTTCTATTTCAAGGCTAAAATATACAAGTTTTGAAAAAGCAGCCTGGAATAGCCTGTCTACCAAACCTATTTTTTAATTGTATCAGCCTATTCAAGAGGAAAAAAAAAAGCCATTAACAGGCTTCATCCTACAGACTTTGTCTATATCTTTTGTCCTGCCCCACTGGAGTTTTCAGAATCTCAACTTACCTTGACTATGAACCTGGCTTTTATGATCAAAGGTGCCTTCCATGTTTTTCTCACATTCAGTATTTGCCTGGATCTTTCAAAAATCATACAGCACATACTTCAGGGTGTAGAATATGGCAAAATATACTCACTTTAGAATGAATGTTGCAGGCCAAAGACAGACAGACTGTGTGTTTATGGATAAAGTATGCTTCATGAATTCTGAAGAGTTTAACTTAGAAGTGTAGTGAACATCTGCTGTGGAAACAGAGACAAGCAGATGTTTTGACTTTGCCTACCTTTTTTTTAACCTTGGAAGCTAGCCATATGATATCCTTATTGTGTATTGAGCTTGTCCACCAGTGAAAACAAAATTCTTATGACTAAACTTCATCATTGTCTGAATACCGAGAAGCAATACGAATCTTGTTTTTCTTTTCTTATAACATGAACTAATAACCCATAATCTGGCTCATTCAAATGCTTGTTTGCTCTGCTGAAGACTAAAACGCAAAGACCTCTGCCTGAAAGGAGAAACTTTTGGCAGACTGACACTTCTCCTCCTACATAATAATCTTTTTCTAAAGTCCTGTGGACAGATATTTTGCTCTCATTTAAGTGCTATGTATTCTCTTCAGTCTGTGTCAGAGCTCCCAGAGGTGTCAGTGGGATTTGTGTGTGTAAATCAAAACTGACTGCCTTCAATTTGTGTGTGTTTAAACAGTATTTATGTGGGAAGTCTGAAACTCAAGTTTCTAGCCCTGGAAAATTTATCTTAAAATAATTACAGCTAGTAAATTACTGGTATTTGAAAGGATTGCAAAGTATCTCTCCCAACTTTTAATGATAAAACAAGTGATAATTTAAGAGCTTAATCTCCTTTTATTCCTCCTTCTTGAGAATCCTCTTATATTTATAGAAAATTCTTTGTTTCCTCCATATGTTCTGTTTACGACTGCAGCCTAAAATGACTCAAAGAATCCACTCAGATTTTATGACTCAGATCTCGATAGCCTAGCTTTGGCTCCTCAGTACTGAATGCACAATGCATCCTGTATAACGCTCTCCTCCATTGTCCTTTCACTATTGCCACTAAAAAAATATTTTAAATTTTACCTGTCAGAAAGTGCTGAGACAGTGTGTTCCAGCAATACACTCTAATGTAGGGAGCTTCCAAGAGCAGACCCTGCTTTGCAACAAGAGTGCAGTCTTGCTTGATCTTTGCTGCGGTGGGGGCACAAGGAGTGGAGCTGCAAGCAGGTAAGGCACTGCAGCACTGGGAGGTGAAGGTTCTCAGCCAAGAGGAGAAGACACACATTCCAGGACTCAGGAGGTGGACATGTTCTTTCTCCTAAGGGGCACAGGAAGAAAGAGGATGAAGAACTTTCCAAAGCTCTTTCTTTCTCACCCTTTCCTAGAACAAGTCTGCCGCTTTCATTTTAACCATGGAGGCTGGATATAACCTACCAGGGCCTGGCACTACTCTGATAGTGTAGTGTATGAATGTCTCCCTGGTGGCAGATTTCAGAGGTTTTTCTGAGATTGAAAGCATTTCTACCCCTACTCTGTAAATGCTATTCCTGAAAGCTTTCCTCCTCATACAGTTCCTTAAATGCTCCCTGCTGAAATACTGCCTGACATCTGCAAAGGGAAGTGGACAGCACAGAGTAATCCTATATCCTGGCAAAGGTTGAAGGGGAAGAAAGAAGACTAGCTCTGCTAGCCACATACTGTGTTAGGTTTCCCCAGATGGACACTGTGTGCTTGAGCACAGAGAGTCTTAGAACAAGCTTAAGTAACATTAGGTTCTAGTTTCTGTTCTTAAGCTGTCATTTTATCTCTAGTTTAGCTAAAGTCTAGAAAGCTGTAAAATTCCTGCAGAAGACTTAATGTTCCAGTTGCAGCTGGGCTTCCACTGTGGTACAAAATTGCGAGCAGAACATCCTTATTGTAAAAACAAAAATTACCTGCATTCTTTCAAAAATTGTAGGGTATGTGATATGGTGGCATTGTCTCTGCAGGCACAAATACTGTGTGGGCTGAGTACAAGGATGTGTTCTGTCCAGCTGTATTTGGGGGAATATGAAGGGGGGGAAACACAATGCTTTTCTTCTCCATATTTGGAAAGATGCTTGGCCATGCTTCATTGAGTAATTCAAGCAAAAAGCTATTTGGCTGAAGGACAGCAATCCTCAGACTGTTTGTTTGCAGAAGGGTTTTTGACTGGGGGTAAAGATTTCCCTTTTGTTTAGTAATCAGGGTGGTGTTAAATGACCATATGATCATGTGGGGAGACAGTAAAGAATTACTGGAATTCACCAAGTCTGTGGATTTTTATAAGACAATTAAAGAGATACAGTAATGTGATTGTAAAAGCAGCTGAAATGCTGCTCTTAAGCTTTCCTTTTCAGGACCAGTCAACCCTCTTCTGTCACATGACAAAGACAGTTTATTGACAAGATCTAATTTTTTTTTTATTACCTGCTGTTTTGTAAAGGAATAGAGTCACAGTCCAGCACCACCTTCTTAAGTACCCTGTCATCAGAAGCTACATTAAACCTGCATTTTCTGTTCAAGTAATGAAGCCCAGGGCAGATATTTTGACCTTCAGGGACACTTAATGTGGGAAAAAACTCCTTCTGCTCTCCACCTCCCCATCTGCTACAGATCAGTATGAACCAAAGCACAAATAATATGCATGAATACAACAGGGAAAAGACCATCAAAAGAAGAGGGCTTAAGCACACCAACATGGAAAGGATTTGTAAAGAGCTGGCAGGCAGGCTTGGTGAAGCCAATTTCATTACAACAGAGATTTCCCCTGGAAATGCTGCATTCAGAAAAGCTTAGTGAACATATAGGGGACAGAATGCTTGCTGCTTACACATACATGCATGACCTTCACCATCTGCAAGACAACTTTTGCTTTTCCAAGTACAGCCTCATGGATAAAATACCTTCTTGAGGATTTTACATGCTGAGTCCAAGCTTTTAAGTTTCAGTTTATTCCAGAAATTATTCTAGGGTTTTGTTAAATCACATCAGGAGCAGACTTGAATTCTTTGGCTGCCCTCACTCTTTCCCTCATACCATTAGATTTCCTTTACTACAGATGCTGGTGCTGACTTCTCAGTGTCTTGTAATTCTTTAGTGTCTCCTCTCTGCACAAATTGATAGAATGTCAATGAATGTAAAGAGAGTTACCTGTGTTATATACAAGGGGAAATATATGAGGAGAATTATTCACTAAATACAGGTCACTGATTCTTTTCAAAGCCTTTTGCACACTAATTATCCACGGACAGAAATTTCCCCTTACCATTCAAATTTTCCTGGATTTTGTTTCACATCAGCACTGTGCTAGCATCTCAGCCTTGCATCCATAGTCAAAGTTTAGCTGTTCACCTCTTTATTCCTTTCCTATTGAAAACTCCCTGAGTGATAAGTATATTTACATCTTGCATTGATGAGTTAACTCTGCAGCCCTGTACACATAGATCTTTTTGTTAAACCAGTAAGAGCTTCTGTGCAGCATGACTGGAGGGCCTGTGTGACTTAAGAAAATACATGCTTTCACAAATTGTACATGTATCAGGGATTAATTTAAAATTTCCCTGCTATTTTTTTGCATTCGTAATTCTGATGAGATCACTAAGACTGAAATTAACTACTCTGTTTTTACCATTAGTCATACCTGATTGCACTCTGGCAACTGGCTGTTGACGTGAGTTGTTTTTCCTTTGCTAAAAGTGTTTTCAGTACATCTTCTTTCCCTCTGTTTCTGAGTCCTAAAATGTGTGGCATTTATAAATATGAAGCTGGGATTATGTAAATGTGGGGGAAACAAAGGAACTAACAGTTAGCTTTCCAACAAACCTGGGTTACCAGGCTTAAGTTCTTTTTATGATCTGAAAACTCAGGTGCAATAGCAGAACATCGTAACTGCAGTGATCCATCTCAGTGAGGAGCACCTTGAGAAACCAGACTCATCTCACCTACGCTGTTCCATTCTTTCATTCTGGTTTGTGCAAAGACCAACACAGTCTTACAGCCCAGTGCAGTATAGATGAGAAGATTAGGTATACTAGTGGTGTGGTGTGACCACAGTGGATGCAATTAGGGCATCATTTCTTTAATCTTCCAAAGACCAATTGTGCAAATCAACTTACTGAGGACTTCGGTGGTTGTAGCAACTTTCAGCTACCCTTTCAAGACAAAAAGGTTTCATAGCAGCCCCATTATGATGTTGTCTCTTTCATTTCACTATAACATGAACAAAACTGATCAGTCCATCACATAGCACATCCTTCAGTACCAGAACTGTTCTTCATATATGTCTCTGTGAGAGTGTCTGATTTCTATTTTCTCTTCAAGCACTGAGTTCCAGAAGTATACCTAAGAAACAGATTTTTTAAAGCACTTGGACTACTCCATAAATGTAAAACATGTACAAACATGTTGGATGTGTATATCATTTGCTTAATTAAATAATATTTCCTGTTACATAGTCTCTTGTCATTATTTGCAGTGAAATTTGGGTATTGCTGGGAAGTCAAAAGGACAGTATTGGATCAATTTTCCATCAGCTAAAAGCCTTAATAGATAAGGAATGTATAATTCACCCAAATGTAAATGTGGGGCTGAACTTGCAAATGCACCAATGTACCTGTGCATTCCATCGTGCTGTGCTATGTCAACAGAAGCAAACTGGAGAGGAGGAGTAGGAAATGTGTAAAAGAAGGAAAATGCCAACAAAAGGCCAAAAGTTGCCATCAACAGGTTTACATCTGTCCCAGGGGAATTTTTCTGAGACTAATTTACTCCTGGAAAAGCAGTTGATTAAGTAGAAAACTGTTTAATTTGAAACCAATGGCTAAAATAGACCCAAGTTCTCCTCACTCATAATATTCTTGAGAATTAAATCTGTACTGAGATTGGTTGAAGGGTAGTGGGTTCTGAATTTGGCAGGAGGTCTCTTTGCAAGTGTAGCTCTCTCCTAAAGTGATTCACAGACACCAAGACAGCACAGGACCTCTTTGGAGAAATGGCATGTAATGTCACAGTTGGCAACCAGGAATTTTTCATAACAAGAACAGTTTATTGTCACTGTTGCTGCATCAGTGTATGCGTTTGCATAAACATGTCGATCTACATATGCAAGTGCTGTTTATGCCCACACCCTTGTGGACACCACCCCAAGCATCTGGACACCTTGGTGCCATTGCTGTGAGATGTACATAAATAAAGTATTGCTACATCTTGAAAGTTGAAAAACCGAGTCCTCAGGCTGCTGAAATGCGCCCTTGAACAAGAGAGGGAGACGGTGACAGAGCCAGGAGCGAGACGGGAGCATATGGACCCTTCAAACCTCCCAGCCGCAGGCGCATCCTGCCCGCAAAACAAAGGGCTGGATTAACCACAGTTAATTCAGCACGTGTCAGTGCAAGCCCTCACTCCGTCCCGGCGAACAGCAGCTCCAACCCGCGCGGCGAGGGAGCGGAAAAGGCGCTCCTCACTTTTCGGGGGGTCCTGCCTTTCCGCCCCGCTTCGCTTCTGCTCGGCGCGCTCCCAGTGACCGCCGCCCGCCCCGCTGTGGGGCT
>VWZP01002387.1:51128-78634 GCA_013396995.1 Dicaeum eximium | reverse complement strand
ACCTGTAACTCCCGTGTTGTCCGCTGCCCCTGCAAACAAATGTGTGAAATTCGTTCTTTGAAGCGACATGCAGCCCGTGTCTCAGTTTCAGAAGTGACACATATGAGTCAAGCCTGGCATCCGAAATGTCTGCCTGATTTCATGGCAGCGGGACTTGAGTGCCCGCTAGCTGTCAGACCTACCTACGTACTGTTGCCAGGTGTTTGTTTTAATTGCTGATAACTTACAAAGATCCCTTTAAGCTGTGGGCAGTATACCAGTAAGCAGGGGCATGTCCCCAGGAACATTTCCAGACACTGTAACACAATCACTTTTCTTGCTGTCATACGGACTCATGGCAGAAATTTGGTCTAGGCAGCCCCTGGACTTGTGTTGGCACTTGGGAGGCTTCCCAGTTGATGATTAAGGGACAGCCAGTCTACTCAGGAAGCTTTTTTTCCAAGGCTAGGCCTGGCTCTTCCTTGTCATTTGGCCTCTGTGTTCGGAAACAATCACCAAACCAAGTCTCTTTTTGTTTCTGTTTTTGGTTTGTTGTTTTTTGGGTTTTTTTTTTACATCTAATTTCTGGTAGTGTCCTGTAGCTGAGCATTGGGTGCACTTGTCTTGAAACACTTACACATTCTCATTTGGAGCTGAGGAGTGGGATTGCAAGAGGTGCATCACTTCTGGGCATATGAAATTGGCAGAGATTATTCTCTTCTTCACTTTTGGCAGGAGAAAGCGAGTTCACTGTATAATGTGCTCAGAGCTGCACATGCCAAACCTGCTTTAGGAAAACACATCCCGTATTAGATCTTCCACTGTGAAGCCATGTTTCAATATATATCCATCCCAGGGGTGTTGTGTGAGGAAGTTAATGATACAAGTTAAAAATAACCATTAAAAACAAAATATAAGCTTAAGAAATACCATCTGTCGTCTTGATATGAAACCTCAACTAATGATATCTTTAAAGTGGGATAAACAAAAAATCCCTTCAGAAACCTACAATTTAGTTTCTCGAGCCCAGCTAAACTTTGTGGCTGCAACAGCATGACTGTCACTTTACATTGTGTTCTTACAAGAATGTGGGAAGAAAAATATTCACATGGTGACAGGGAAAATTAAGATAGAATGACAAGGTTAAATTCTGGTCTGCTTACTAGCTCTTGGTTAAAGATATTGTACTGTGGTTTTCTTCAGTATGATTTCTTCATGTCAGACAAATTAACATCTTCAGAGAATACTCTCCTTTCTAGACACTCTTCAGAAAATGACTGTTCTAAGTTTAAAATACTACTGTTGGAATAAATCTAGAAAGTTTTTAAAGTATAATAAAACTGCTATTCCCTCTGGACTCTTAGACTGCTGCCTTATGTTTTTAACTGTCTTTTGGTGCAACCATAATTATTTATTCTTTCACTTTTCTAAACTGTCGCTTTTTTTAATTGTTCTTTTTCTTTTACCCTTTAACTTGGGATTCCTTATGCTTCTGACCAGAATTCTCTGCTTCTTTTCCAAACTCAAAAGTATCTGCAAAGCATTACACAGTCTCTGGGATTGTATCACTTACGTGTTATAGTAACAGAAAATGAAGGAAAGTGCATTGTTAGAATAAACCCAGCACTTAAATCCTCTTGCAGCACTCTTCATTGGTAGGTCTTGAAGTCATTAATTCACATCTGTGACAGTTCACTGAAACCACAGAGGCAGAGAGATAAGTGAATTCTGCAAGGTCATCAGGCCAGTTAGTGTCTGACCTGGGACCATGAGTGAACAGGAGCAAGATTTACATAGCAGTAGCTATGTCTCAGAACCTGTGGCAGCAAAACATCATCCTAAAAGCAGACCTGTTCAGTTTGACAAGCTGTTGCACAACCACACAACGTCCATCTTCTTTGAAAACATAGGAGTGTTCTTGGCGCTGCGGCTTTACATCCTCTCCAAAGGTACTTTGCAGACAAGTTTATTGCAGAGTTTCTGTGTTTTGTCAAAGCTGTCCTTATTAACTTTTGCCATGTAGACCACACTTTGGCATTTCTACCCAGCCGATTAAAGATAAATTCTGTGATTCACAGAAATATACCACAGAAAATACCATGTGCTGAATATACCACAAGAGACAGTGGCAAGAGACCTCATCCTGATGAGAACTTCTATTGATGTTTGGGTTTGCCACCCTGTTTGTGATTTCATGCCATGCTTGAGCTAGCAAGTGTTCATTTTCTTTTAAGGCACATGCAAACAGTCTCAGAAAGGGGAAAAACTGAGCTCATTAATTCAAAACTCTTTGGCTTCAGTTTTTCACAGCATAAGTTGGTGGGACAGCACAAACTACATGCAGCTTATGTTAAGCAGATTGCTTATTGCATTATGGAAAGCTACAGAGCTGTTGTGACAGCAAGAAAGAACCAAAGCAGAATTGAAAATACAAACAGGTTAAAGCAAATGTTGCTCCTGATGCTTAAAGAATGCATCTAAAGCCAGAAGACCTCAGTGGTGAAAAGTGTTGAGACCTGTAGGCAACTGTATTGGAGCTTCTGGTCCTGAGAGATAACAGATAACCACTGCTAGCAGCACCCATTATGCTTTGTGGGAAGGATGTGCATTTGTTACCAGATGGGTGCTAGCTTTATTGATGGACAGTTTAAACATCCTGAAGCTGCATTGGTTTTGGTGGTCTTAAAAAAAAGATGAAAATAAAAAATTATTTAAACTACTCTACGTGGCAATGTGTTGATACAATTATATCTTCTAAAAGGAAGATAGTCTCATTTCTGTCTTTCAGTGGAAGTAAAATTGGAACAATTTCTCTTCATAATTGAAGTGGAAGTTGTAGGTGTGCAGTACTATTGAGCACAAGTCAGAGACAGATAGTACTCAGACAGCCTTAGACAAGTCAATTGTGAAAAATCTGGCAAAGCTGTAGCTGAGGGAGCCTTTGGGAGTTCTGTGTTATAAAAATAATTGTTGCATTAAAAAGGTAATTTTCTTTGTTTTTATAATTCATCTTCACTCCACTGAAGTCAGTATAGTTATAGGTATATGCAAGTGGAAGGTTTGTCACCTACAGAATAAGGTTACATATTTTCTGATAATCTGGTCTTTGAAATCTGGTGTTCGTATCTAATGCGATCTCAAGGGAGCATGACGAATGTCCAACCAGCATGTCAAATTCCATGCCCTGTGTTATAGCTAATTAATAATAAAAAAAAGTCCCCCGAAAGAATGTAAGCACAAATCAGTTTAGGATAAACAGTTCTAATGCTTATTTAATGCTTGTTTAAATAAGTAACGGTGGCTTTGTTTCTTCTGTATGACAAAAGAACAGAAGTACAAGATGAAGCATTTTTACCCACTAGGAAAATTACCTTTTATTTTCAATGCATTTTCAGATTCAGAATCTCATTTTCAAATTAAAATGAACAATTTATTGAAGCTAAAAAACTGAAAATCTTTTCTTACCATGTTGGTTAATTTTTTTTATTTTAAAAAAGTAATGCCCTCTCACTGAGAAGATGAATATTCAGAATCATGTATGTTGTCTGGTTATCAAGCATGTGTTTGTGGATTTTTATTCTTATGTTCTCTGCAAAATCTGCAGATAATAATGACAGAGTGGCACATTCTATATTATCTTTGGCATCATGCTCTAAATATCTGATGATGGCTTAGGTCAACCAGAGCTAACTGACCAGCTGACAGCATTGGGCCTCTCCGAGTTTTACATGGCTTTGGAAGTCTGCGTTAAAGATATGGTGGAAAAAAAATCAAAGTGCACTTGGTTTACCTCTGTGGCCACCTTTGCAATTGCAGAGCTGATAGTTAGGGATTACCAAATTGAAAGTAGCGTTCCTGTCAACCATCACTGGTGTCAGCTCTAAATCTCCAGTTTTAATCAGTGTGGTGTTTGTGGAGAGTCCTGGTCCTGCATACTCCAACCTTGCATGGGGTTTGTTCACAAGATTAATAAGGTAGGGTCAGAGGCAAGATACACATCTGCACATTGTTCATTGCCCTTAGACCAAGCCTTAGACCTTACCTACCTTTAGAAGTTATTAAGTAGTTAATTTTTCTCTTTTGGCCAGGACAGGCAAAAAGTGCTCTGTTTAGCATAATATCTGTGGCTGCCTAATCAGGATTAATATTTTTTTTAGCTGAAAACCTGTTCTTTGGAATTCTTCTGCTTGTGCTTACAAAATTGTGTCTTGCATTTTGGTCTAATCAGAAGTGTGTAATTTGGAAGTCTGGAGTAGATATTGCTGCACAAAATAAAACAAATCTTGCAGATGTAATATCTGAACCAACAATACAAAGAAGTAAATATTTCACCACCATGGTATCTGGATCATACAATCCTAAATGTTGCAGGAATAGAGATTCCTTTTCATGAGAAAACCATTTCTTGTTGTCATCTCAGTGTCTTTCCTGGAAGGGTCTGACAATAAGCCCTTTCTGATCCCCAGTCCTTGAAAGTTATGACCCTCACAGAGAAATCAGTCTTATCATGTGCTTTACCTCAGAGATACAGACAGACCAGAAAAGCTGCAGAGTGATTTGTTCTGAGAGAAGGAGTAAATCCACAGCATTAAATTTTTTAAGAAGTCAGGACAAAATAAGTTGATTCATTTTTAATTCATTTCCTAGGCCTACGAGAGGTCCTTACAGCAAAATACATCCTATTCAGCAGTAGCTCCTGACAATAAGCCTCAGCATTAAACTTCTGAATGTTTATTTTGCATGTTCTGTGATACATATTATTCCCTTTGTCCCCCAATTCCACATGTTACTGGAATTTGTAGGTCAGATTTTGCAGGTGAGGCAACATGTTTGTGATGCTCAGAATTTTCCAACTTTTCTATGTGCAGAAGTTAAAAGCACTATTGCTTTTAGCAACAGGTTTTTTGTAGGACCAGCATCCTGCTTAAATTGTGGAACTGCTTACTTCTCTATGACATTAACACAATCCAAAACAAAACCTCTTGCTAAAATGATAATACTCCCTCTGGTTCAAGGTCTCACTGGCAACCTCAACCAGGAAGAAGAAAAGCCTCCTTGAATGTCAGCAGCAGTCTGTGAGGAGCTTTAACTTTCAGAGTTGTGGTGCTCTGCTAAGCATGCAGAGTATGAACAGTTAAGCAGGGATGGGTTTCTCTCCCAAGCACTCCCCCACACCCGGTTGGTCTGGGACATCTCTTATCAGTGATAACTGTGTGGTAGTGCTGCTCCATTCTGGCAAAAAAAAAAAAAAAAAAAAAAGGGTTCAGATGATAATTGAGCAGTGACAGCAGCTGGCAGTAGGTGGGCCAGGTCATGAATTGTGTTTGCCCTTTTGGAATTAATTATTCAGTTCAGCTTCTCTTCTTTTTCCCTTCTTATTTAAAGTAATAAATGTTTAAAGCAAACACAAAAGAAACAAATATTTGGCAGATGTACTAGTCAATAGTGATGTGAATGCTTGGTCTGAAAACACATGAAAATCAGTTACGTATTTAGTAAAATATTTTTGAGTCCCTATTTTTATTATTAGCAGAAGACCAGAGCAGTACTAAAGAAATCAAATAACATCTTTGTTATATTAATGATGGCAACTGCTCACAGACAAGAAAACTAGGATTTTTCATTTTTCAAATCAAACTGAGACCTATCAGCAAATGATATTTTGAATATAGCGTACAACATGGCAGCATATAAAGGCCTCCAGCAACTTTGCAAAGTCTTGATAAAGTTGTCACAAGTTATATAGCACGAGAGCTCAGAAAATGTCTATTTACATAGCATGCCCTGATTTTTGATGTCCTGTTTAGAAGAGGACATCCTCAAGATGATAGAAGATGAAGGAGATGCATGTTACTTGTTTCCTGGAAACTAAGTGCATTCTTTTCTTTCTAGTTCAGAGCTCAAAACTGCAAGCCACACAATTTCAAATCACCAGATCAAGCAATTGTAACACAACTGTGTAAGTCAAAATTCAGTGTAATAGCTCCTGCAAAGCCAGTGGTGATTTTGGGTTGTTTAGGCTTTTGTTCTGATTGCTCAGGACTGTGTCTAAGTTGGTGTTTGAATACACCCAGTGATCGAGAATCCATAAACTTTCTGGGAATCCTGTTTCAATGGTTGATCACTCTTGCAGCAGAAATGTTGCTTCCTCTCTTTAAGTGGAGTGTTGGTATTTAAGTATGTGCTTCTTGCCTCACACTACCAACTAGAAGATTCTGTATACATCTTTTTTACTCCCCCCCTCATTAAGTATTTATATATATGCACGGATAAGAGGACTTTAAACCTTCTTTTCCCTGGTCTGAACATTACTAGGTCTGTCAGTCTTTGCTCAGGTGTCATATCAGTACATTTCCTGGCCATGAGCATGCCTGGCTTTTTCACCTGTGTGCTTCCATCCATATAGTGGGGTTGTCTGACATAGCTGTGAGATTTAATTACAACCCATGGCTGCCAGTTACTGAAAGAACTGTTTAAATATTTTAAATATCCTGATTATTTCTATAGGTACATATTTTCTCTGAATTAAGATTGCATTTCTTGCTAGGGGAGTATCCAAGGGAAGCTTTAATATTAGTTAATTTCTTCTAGATAGGTAACAGCTCATTCTCTAGAGTCTGTGTAGCAGTGCAGAAAAGAGTGGGAAAGAAAGAAAGAGTGGAAGCCAAAACCTCTAACTGTGGAATGTCTTTTAGTTCATTTTGTGAAACCTAAAGAGGGGATAAGATTAATATGATTTGAGCAGTGAAATTTGCTCTTTTTGAGACGGAGCTCAGGAGGTGTAGCCAGGTCTTTTATGTACAGGAATATCATTTGTATTGTTACCCAAAATCAGTAAAATACATGCTCCTTAGCACCAGTGTAACACTAAGAAGCAGGCATTCTTTATTTGGTGGGATGCATGAGGGGATATGTCCTCCAAAATATCTTGCATGCTGAGTGCAGAAAAAGCTCCTGTTTATATACTATATTTTACATACATATTCATAGATTTTTCCAGACAAAAACATACATGTGGTAATAATTTTCTTGAAGTCATTCCCTTACATTCTGCTCCCTCTGTGCATGCTTTGTGTCCTGGGAGACTGGTGATCTCTGGTGGTGGGCAACCCCAAAGTCTACCTGACTGATTGGTGAACTGGCAAAGCTTGCACAGTTGGGCTGGTTGCTTTCCAGTTCTTCTTCCTACAGAATCAGCATTGTGTGGTTCCATAGCCCAGTGGTTTTTGAAGAATAAGGGATGTAATAAGGGGAGTGCAAACAATTCTTCACCTGGCAACAGTTTCATGATGAAGGGGAATTGTGTTTGTACCCTCTAGCTTTACCTTACTCTTGTGAGATGACCAGGTTCCTCAGGAGTGCTCTGGATTCAGTGATGTCTCAGCTTCACCAAAAGCTATGTTTTATCAAAGTACTGGTTATTTTTTTCTTTATAGAATATTTATTTACGTAAAATCTCCTGTCAGATTTGGACATTTTTTCCTGTGGGAAGGGTGAAAGCAAAAAACCCATAAGCTGAGCTTGTCAAAGAGATTTAGCATTGCCATTTCCCTCTATGAATGAAATGCTGATCTGCTTCTGAAGCCACCTATGATAAATTAGGATGTACTGTTTTAATATTGTTATAAATGGACCAAATCTATGCAGTGTTTTTTGTAATAAACTAACATTTATTCATTTTAATATATGCTTAATAACAAATATGTTACATAATAGATAAATTAATTCTATAATATTATACTATGGAAATTATTTCTTTTGTATTGAATAAGTGATCATCTAGGAAAAAGAATCATTTCATTCTATTCAGAACTCATCCCCTGGTGTGCATGTTTTATGTCATTCCTAAAGGGAAAAGAAATTCAGTGTAAGTGGTCTTCTGGGGTAGCACAGCTGAAGGGCTCTCTAGTGGAAAGCTTTCTGGCTTGCTTCTGAGATCCAGTGGTGATTCTTCCTGATCTGTAAGAAATAACATCGGCTTTGTAGCCCTTAGGTAGTGTTTTTCCTGCAAGGTCAATGTTGGATAATGTTATTTGGAGGGCTAGACTCCAACTTAAGCATTTTAAGACAAGCTTCTCCTGGGGCTCTATGATGTTATTGGAGGCTTGGTCTGTAAAGTGAGAGAGGGTAATCCATTTCCACTTGTTTCCCTCTAGATAGATATATTAATATTCAATCCTATATGATCTAAATCCTCTTTAAAATCAAAAGAGAGTGTTAGGACAGGAATCAGGCCCAAGATCACATGTTTATGGATTACATGCAGAAGATATAGCTGAGACAGTAACAAAGAACCTTTGAGAACATCATTGCTGTGGCTGTCAAGTGACTGACTTCAATACTTCTCATTTCCTAATTTTGTGTTAAAAACTCCTAGTTAATGTTAGAAATGCAGAAGTTAGAATTTAACTGGCTTTGTGACTGTATTGATAGGATTTAGTTTTCCATTACAGTAGTGAATTTCTAGAGGAGGATTTTGTATGATAACTCTTTTGTTGCACAAGACTTCATTTTTTAATTCTAAGGACTTTTATTGGCATAAAAAATTGGTTAGACTGCCAGATATTTGTACACAGCAAACAGTCACTGAACACAATACAGATGGTAATAACCTTTTGCTAATGTGAAAAGAATGTTTTATTTAAAATCTGGAAGGGTTACTGAAACTGACTGATCTACTACTCGTCTGAAGGAAGTGTAGACAAGAAACTAGTTACTGAAATGGTAAAAGACTAGGTATTTCTAGTGGCCCCATGGGTTTCTATTCAATCATCAAGAGCACTGGTTGTTTTGTTTTGTTTGTACTTATCCTCTATTAATTTATAGTAGTGACCAAATGGGCTAAATTCTCAATTTGACAGGCCATGCAGCCCTGTACTTTGAGTTGTGGCTGGTGCTCAGTTTCATTTGGTGGTAAAATCAGAAGCAGATGTGGATATTCATGTCAAAGAAACAGGTTCTTGGGACCATTTAAACTTACTAGTAACATTTAGAGGTACTTTTAGAGGGGCTTTTAAACTGTATTTATTGAAGAACCTGACAATTTATGAAGGGACTGCAAAGCCTTATCATGAAAAAAATGTCATCTTTGTGTAGATACAGTTCATGAAGTTGGCAGGGGCTGACGAACAATCTCTGTGTGCACTTACAAATTTAGGGGTTAAACAAGTTTAGAGGTTAAACAAACATTTTAAAATACAAGAACTTTCTGTTCAGGAAAAAAACAGCTTTCAAAACAGCTTTCTGGAAAGGGAAGGAGAGAGGCTTCTCAGAATAGGGGGATGTAAGTCAGGGTTAGAAAAAAAAAACAAAAAATATGTGAAATGCTGCAGAAGCACTGCAGAGAAGAGGAATGGAGGAAATGGAATACTTGGATTGTCGGCAGCTCTGACAGGATGGTGGCCTGTCCTCTTGTCCTCATGGAAAGAAACAAAATACTAAGTGGACCAGCGGACATACACAAATGATTTCAAAATAGACTTTTGTCTCTTCTCCCACCTCTTCCCTGCCCCCCTCCATGTTGAATGTTTCTTTCTCTCCCTTGTTATTTTCCTCTGTTTTTATGCAGCAGGGATTCTGTGTCTAGAGTTACAGCTGCAAGACATGAGGGCCAAGCTGGTCAGTCTCTTTGTTTTGTTTTGATTTCTAGGGGCAATATGTAGCAATCTTGTCTGCTTGTCTGTCTGTTTCTCTACTCAGATTCCCTGGTGCCTGAATATTCATGTCTTCTGGGTAGCAGGAAGACAGCTTCATGCTCTCTTGCCTGTTGGCTCAATTTGTGTGAATTTGCATGACAGAAATGCTGTCTTGAGGAGGTGGTTGCCCTCTGAGATGCAGAGGATGGGAAAGATGTTGGCTCTTGCCTTATCTCAGGGTCATGTAGCCAAGGCATCCTTTCCTCTCGTAATTTGCTCCTCAAAGATGGTCTTTTACTGATGCTTTCCACTTACTCAAACCCACATCTTTTAAAAGGTCTTGCTAAGCAATTTTTCATGGGACCAGGAGCTTTCTTGATTACATGGGAAGTCACGGAGGGTTTGTGTTCCAGGAGTTTCAGAGGGCATTTGTAGCAGTCTTAATTTTGTAAAACAAAAATCCCAGCTTATTTGCTAGTCAGAATAAATAGTCCTGAGATATCTGTAGTCCTGGGGCTCAAGCTCCTTTGTTCACTGGCCATGCAGACAGACATGTCTCTGTCTTTAGGGAATACATGGAGGTTTTATTGCTGCTGATTGTGAGCATTAACTGCTGAAGAGCCAGGGCAATGTGGAATGCCGTCCGCTACCTTCATCTGCAAAGTGTGTGAAGTTTTCTGTAATGCACTGAGGGAAGAAGTGCTAAAGGATACTACAGAAATTGCCATCCTTCCAAAATTAAGCTTTGTTCCCCCTTCTGTACATGTTATGGCACAATCATGAGTTGAAATCATATTCTGCTAGAGCAATCTGCCTGTAGGTAGATCTTCAGAGAATTGCACTGGCAATCTCCATTTTGTCATTTAACCCTGTGTAAGTTGTGGTTTCTTCCTCAGTTATGCACATTCCTCAACTTGCATGTATTTGGGACATATTTTTCCATCTTTATTATGTGATTTGCAGATTGAAAATTCTTTTTTCAAAGCTCAGAGATACTACGGTTGCAAAACCAAGTGAGTATGGATGGAACATAGTTTTCCTTGTCTTGTTTTTCAAAAAATGGGACATTTTTACTGAAATAGCTTTAGACAAACATCCTGAGTGGAAAATATCAGCCTGAATAATTAAGAAGTTGGATAGAAGTTTAAGTTGTTTCTATTCTGTTTTAAAATAGCACAGTTGATGGTAAATATGTTAATTATACATGTTAATTATAAATAACACTAACTGTCTCTGCCTGCAATCACTTGTATTAGAGCATCAGTTTCAGAATGCATTTTGAAATTAAGCATTTGTACATTTTTCCTTGTCTTCATGTTGCCCTTTGTCTTGTCTTTTTCTTCCTGATTCTTTTCATTCTAGTTTCCCACTTCATTCTGTTTTCTCACTTCATTCTGGTTTTCCACTTATAACTTAAGCAGTATGAGGAACAATAAGTTTGGTTTGTGAAGGGTATTTTTGTCTGCAAGAGAATCTGGTTTCACTCTCTTTGGGTTTTGCAAACAAGCAGTAATAAAATCAAGCCCAACAGCAAAGCATTGCTTGGCAGTCTCTCAGACCACAGTGCCAATGGTATGTGCTTTGATTTATGGTGTGTGTGCTTATTTTTGCATAGTACCTACCTGAAATCAGAGAACTGACAAATCAAAATCCAATTGGCCTAAAATGTGGCCTGGCTTACTGAGAAAGGGTATAAAAACTCTGCAGGTTATTTAGGCTGGCCTAGCTAGTAAGCTTTTGGCTGAGCTGAAAGCCAGACGATTTTACTTCATAAGACTAGAATAAAGATTTTGTAATAAAACAGCTCAGCTTGGTTGATCTCTGGTTTTGGAATTTGTGCTTGTTAAGAGTGTCTTAATGACATTTACCTACTTGTCATACAATTACATGTCTTTTGGACGATCATTCTAAGGTCTATTAAATGTGGTCTTTTGCATTAATTGTAGCATGGTACAATCTATTACTGAAATAAACATGGTCATAATATGCCTGCTACCAAATTGGAAGCCTGCATCTAATTCTTTCTACATAAGTTCCCAGAGGATGGAGAAAATATATCTTCACAATCCCCTGCTTTGGGGCTGTGGACAGCACCTGGCCATGATTAGGAAGACAAGTGCATTGTCAGACTGGAAAACTGAAATGGGCAGGAATCTGTGGGGAATGCTCTCACTCAGGCAGCACTGAGCAGTATCATATATGCTTTGTGTGAACTATTAGGAAAAGTGAGCAGCAGGGTAGAAGGAATTACAGGCATTTTTGAGGCCATGATGCACAATCTAAAGTGATCTTAGCAAACTGTTGTAAGGGATGAAATCATCATTCAGCAGGGACAGATGGGGAATTTTATGCTGGGTTTAAAACAACCAATGGGTCAAATACTTGTTAGGAGAAGCCTTACAATAAATCAGCAGTAAGGTCAATAGTTTAGTGGATCAAAACATAATATTACATTAACATATATTAGATTGCATTTTGGGTCTTGCACTAGATTTTCAGTGTTTGCAAAGTCACTTAAGCTCTGGTCAGAATCATTCCTGAATCTGATGCCTGGGTAACTTAACCAGCATGAAAAGTGTCTCATTTCTTATTATGTCATGATTTCTGTGGTTGTGTAAACTGTGACCACTTAAAGTGTGACTCGGTGGTTGGCCTTGTTCAGCCACAGGCTCTGCGTGCAGATGTTTGACCTTTGTTATAGTGGGTGATCTTGCAAGGGCCTTACTAGCTGTATAATTCAAATAAAAGGAGCTATACAGTGGAGGAAGTAGTGTACTGGTCAATCACCCTTAACTCTTTGCTGAGGTGTGCAATTTCATTTTCTCTTCCAGCAAATATTACGGCATGCCCGTGGAAACGCCACAAAGGTGATATTTCTCATTACTGATGGCTATTCCAATGGGGGAGACCCGAGACCCATTGCGGCATCCTTGCGTGAACTTGGAGTGGAGATCTTCACCTTTGGGATATGGCAGGGGAATATCCGAGAGCTGAATGACATGGCATCCCACCCAAAAGAAGATCACTGTTATCTTCTTCACAGTTTTACTGAGTTTGAAGCTCTGGCACGCAGAGCTCTTCACGAAGGTATTAATGTCCTAACCTCAGAAATCTACAGGGAGCAGAGAGGTCTTAATAGAAAGATCTCCAGTACTGTCTTGCATTTACACTTCATGTAGTGTTGATTCCCTTTTTATTTTTCTCATACTTTCTAGCAGAGGTGTTTGTCCTTCTGTTAAAAGGATGAACTTTATTTGGCTTAACTCGTCACCAACAGGATGTGAGAAAAATTCTCCTCACTGTTGTGTATACATACTTACATCCATTCAGCTCTTCATTTTGTCTGTGAAGAACAGACTGTGATCTTGGCCCAATGTATCTTGTGCTTGAATGGGTGAACCTTGTAGTCAGGTACAAGAGGCACCTAGTGTACACCTTAGACACCTTTAGGGTGTTTCACACAGCAACAACAGCCTGTTCAGAACCAGTCTAGATCCCTTTGCATAAGAGTCAACACAATTTGTGTTTATGACCTTATACATGCTGTAAAACTGGAAAAAGGAAGAGATGGAAAGAGAGTTTGGGCTCTGATTCCTCTTTTCTGCTATATCCTAAAATAAAAGTTCTTTCTGAAATATAGGGTAGGTTTAGACAAGCAAGTGAGAACACATGATCAAATTTTTGTTTGACAGTGCTGCTTGATTGAGGCTTAGAACAGGCATCAGACTAGCCATTTGAATTTATTTGCTATAACTTTTTAAAACATGGTAGTTTAAAATAAAAGCGTAAAATAAGGTTTTCTGGTGCTTTGTTGCCAGCCTGGTTGTTTCAGGTAGGGTTGGATTGGTCTACGTGAATGTGCTGAAGATTTTTATCTTGTAATATGACCAAATGGGTTTACATGCCATGACCAAATGTTCTTCTGATGCCAAATATGGCATCCACCAAAGCTGGGAAAAGCTGTGTCAACAGCTTCTGTTGGGAGTGAGACTGCGTGCTGGCAGTGTTAGACTCAAACAAAGAGAAAATCTGAGTGCGCTGTGGATTTCAGTGAGCCCTTTTCCAGAACAAGGACACCAATCCTTGGCATATTGAGCATAGCAAGGGTCTGCTTCATACTGCCATCTCTCCTTCTCAGAACTGGAGCCTAGGGTTTTTAACAAATTCTTGACTAATGGTATAATGTGAGACTGTGGGATTACTTTTGTCTGCATTCTTTGTTAATAAATTGGTACTATTTCAGACCTGCCCTCTGGCAGCTATATCCAAGAAGATATATCACATTGTTCATATCTCTGCGAGGCCAACGAAAACTGCTGTGACATCATGGCAAGCTGCAAATGTGGCACTCACACTGGCCAGTTCGAGTGCATCTGTGAGAAGGGATACTTCGGGAAAGGACTGCAGCATGAGTGTACAGGTGAGTCTCACATCTCAGTGTTTGGGATTCTCTGTATGCCCTGAGTACATGGCTAATCCGTCTGAGAGCTAAAAGACCTGTTTGGGATTATGGCTGTGAACCTGGATCAGAATTCATCCAAGGCTGCTGGAAAGCTCTCTGGCTGAAGACATAGAACAGCTCTAGCAGTCAAACTCATCTCATACCTTGTCTTCAGCAACAGCTCAAAGAGATGCACAGGAAAGAAGTAAGAATAGGGCAAATGTTCTGACAAAGTGAAACTTCCCTAAAACACAGCTCAGCAGAAATTTGTGACTATGAGTTTACCAAGTCTGAGGTAATGTCTTTTGCTCTGAAGTGCTCATAGTACAATTTTCCCTCATGAGTTTTGCTAATAACTTTTTGAACTTCCATAAACTCTCCTTTTTGAAGAGGAGCTATATATGTGGATCTTTGCAGGATAAATTCTGGGTGAAACTTACAATCATGGAAATGTGTTTTAATTTTCCCATGACAACTTCCAATTACCATAGAGAAAGAAAACATTTGAGTCACTAAACAGAGACTTGTCATATTGACATTTTGCAAATACTGGTTTTGTTACTACTTTTTGGACAAGCCCTTTTACTCATATGCATTCAAAGTATGGTTAAAATAACAACAGTTTACACTTCTTCACAGAAGTTTATCTGTAAAGTTATATTACACTCCCTGCCAACTATCACATTGTAATTCACCTTGTGCCTCTGGAACATCTTTCCTTTTTTCAGTATGTAAGCAGGAATTCATTGAGTTTTGAGAGCAACATGAGTACAGGAATGCAGTTAGGAATCTATATCAGCACTGGCACATTGGATCAGAATTTTATTTTTTGTAAGTGGTTGCAGCTCCCTTTTGCATTCAATTGACTCTAAACAGGCATGCTATTCCATTTTGCTTATTTTCAGTTCTAATACCAATTTATTTAAGACAAAACCACATTTTTATAATATTTTTTCTTTTGTCGTAAAGTAATTTTCCTTTCCCTTGAGTGCCATAGTAAGATATTGAACAAAATACATACAGCATTTCTGCCTTTATCAGTAGTTTGTGTCACTAAATATTGTTTTGAGCTATTCCTAAAGAGAGCAGGACTATCATTTTAGAGTTGTATCATTTTAGATTTGCCCTTTCTTCATGAAAGGGTCTTTTGACAGGGTAAGCATACCTTTCAAGTGCCACCAAAAATGGTAAAAGTCAGATTTCTTACAATCAGCACTTTACAGCTGCAGACAAAACTTTTTTTTTTGCTTCTTTGGTAGGTAGTTTTGAAATAAATTTGTAGAAGGGTCTGATATTAGATACACTGCAAGTAAGCTGATGATTGCAGCCATCTGCCCTGTATGTGATTGTAATTGAAGTTGCATACATGTATTTTAGGGACAATTTGACCTGGGTAACTCAAACCTTTTCTTTACATATGGTCTGTTCAACTCCTGTATTTTTCAAGATGGACAGGGAAAAAAAAAAGACAATATGTGTTCTTTAAAGGAAAAGCAGCCTATTTTGAAATCTTTTATTCTGAAAGGGATTCCAACATTTTTTAACATTTCACATCTAAGCATAGCTGTGGATTTGTAAAGCATAAGGAATCTTAAAAATGCATCTTAACTTCTCCTCACTCTATAATGTGCAGAAGGATTTGTGGCAAGTTTACAGTGACAGGACTTCAATTTTAATTGGACTATTTTTAGGGGTTTTTTGGCAAAACTTGAAGATACTCCACTAGCCTATGTTTCCCTAATACAGTAAGGCTTTTTTAAAAGAATTTGAATTAAGAGAGAAATTGTCTTCTGTGTAGTATCTGTTGTTTTTGCTATTGTATTTATTTCTGTGATTATTTTCTGTATGCTCTGCTTTTCATTATACACCTTACTGTTGTTTATGGCTTTAAATGTGAGGCATGAGAATAACACATAAAAATCCTTACAGTTTTTTACTTTCGTAATTACCAGAAAACACTCTAGAAATCTTCTGTAAAATAAAATAGGAGCCACAGGGTTTGTGCTGAAAAGCAGAAATTCAGTGTCCCACTCTTTGTACAAATGTTGAGGTTCAAACTAGAGACACCCAAAGAAAAATACAGAAGGCAGCAAAAATAAATCTTGTGATTTTTCATTAGGACTCTATCTTCCATTTAATCAATAAAAGGTGAGTTGTTTAAATTAACTGCTCCTTTCATAGGAGAGTAAAAAAAAGATTCAGATCTCCACTTGTATCTTCTCTCTCCTAAGAGATTAGAATATATGTCTTTAACATGGCATGTTCACAATTTTTTTTGAGTAAGGCTCTCCTTGGAAAGTTCTGTTTTAAGTGGTCTCTTGTATTGGATGACCTCCTAGGTTCAAGATGATGCAACTGAAGATAGGACCCATCATGTTCACCTCATGAGTTACTGCTAAGCACAGCTTCAGCTACTGGTGAGGTTAGGAAACTGCTGACCTACAACCACTGGTTTCTTTTGTCTAACATGTAGACCCCATCTTTTGCAGCACAAGGTATCCATAGAGGTGATGTGCAGCTCACAGGGCAGAATAAATAACTTAATTCCTTGTACTCTAGTCTGGTTATTCATTCTTTTGTTTATATTTAGCTCACTGCTTGGGTATAATTATGGAATGCCACCACCCGCATGAATATTTAATAGCTTGCCTGGGCTTTTATTTAGGAACATGTAGCATATCAGTAATCATATGCACAGCTACTAGGGCAACAGTCTTGGCTTCAAAACACCACATGGGTTAGATTTCTAAAGAGCCCTTCCAATGAAACATGAAAATATGTGAAAACTTCACCTCTTTTTTTTCTTTTTTTTTTACAAATATTAATTCAGAACACATTACTGAAAAGACTTTAAACTGAGGGTTTGTAGGTCCAGCAAAGCAGGGAAGATTTGCATTTTGTGGTTTCTTGGACTGTGGACCTAATTCTCATCCGAGTATTTTTTCCATGAGATGTTCAGGATTGTTCCTCTTGAGAATGCAAAACCAAACCTGATGTTCATAAATTGAATATCTTTCTAGTTAGAAAAAAACTTTTGCGTTTAATATACTACTAGCAGTTCTTTCCTTAGTCACACAGGAAGAACATTAATTCCTGTGGTGAGTCCAATCATCTAGTCAAAGGAAAGTAAATATTTCTACTGCCATGCTGTCTCCTTCATCCCTTCCTTTTGATAGGAGCTTCCACTCCCCAGAAGCTGAACCACCCTTTCTCAATATTTCTCCTCAGGAGGTATTTCTTTAGCTACCCTTGAGGAGTTACTGACTAAACTAAGCTTTGCCAACCACCTTGGAACTTGGCAGATGGAACTTGGAAATTTTCACTAAGTTTTCAAGATTCCTCCAAGTCCCAAGGATTCCAGAGTTTACAACACATATAACATCATATGCTATACTCTTCAGCAGGTGCCTTCCGTGAATCTGGAGGAGAACCACTAACAGTACTCTGAGATTCTGACAGACAGGGAGGAAAAAGAAAGCAAGAAAGGGAGTGTCAGAAAGAGTGTAGAAAATGTCTTCAAGCATAGTAAGATCTCAGGCTAAATTTGCCTGTTGAATCTGCAGGTTTGAATTAGTTCATGGAACTGCAGATTTTCAAGCCCTTAGAACTTATTTTCTTGCTGACTCACAAAGCAGTGCTATTTTATGCTTTCATTCATTGGTTCTGCATCTTAAAACTGGGGCAGAGTTTGTTTTGATTCCTCTCTCCTCCTTTGCTTTTAATTTCTAAATCAGAAAAATACTCTTGATTTCTAACTCAGCTGTCACTAAAAGAGGACTCCTTGTAAGACCTGCATCCATTGAAAACTGACAAATTGGAAAAGGGGTATTTCTTTGAAGAAAGTGTCAAATGGCTGCTAGTGTGGTATTTTGTGTCGCATAATCCTGCAGATCTTGATATACCAAAACAAGAAAGCAAATAAAAATTTTACATCAGATGATTTCAAATAACTTAAATTACAGCTGTGCAAGGATGTTGGGATGTATTTGCTTAATGAAGAAATAATGAAATGCTTTCAAAACCTGAACAGTTTGGAAAGACTGAGACCTTTCTCTGTGTACAACATCTGTCAACCTGTGATTCACCCCTTTTTCTGAACAGGTCTTTAATCATGATCCCATTTCTGTAACACTATGGGGGGATGAGATATGCTTGTATACTTCATTGTTTGTAATTTAGTCTTCTTTTGTTACAGAGTGACTTTCAATCTGTGATAATGCACAGAGGTTCTATTGTGAATATGCTATGTCAAAATGACTGGCTGTCATGTAAGGAGGAGGGAGCTAATCCAAGAGGAGGGATGCAAGATGCCTGTTAACTAAGCAATGCCAAATTGATGCCTAATTAATACTGGCAAAAATATTCCTTGCTGCCATTCTCTGTATTCTTTTCTCTTTCTTACAAATCTTGTGACTCTTATGGGTAAAAGTTTCAGGAAACATCGTAATGGTTAAATACAAAAGAAATGTAAATGTGTTTTTCTAATGAGGCCAGCATAACATCATGATGGGTGAGTACAGGAGAAGTGTAAATCAGTTTTCCAGTGGTTTTCCACTGAGAATACTGGAAAACAAGTGGATGAGAAAGGTAGATATAAAAAAACAAATGCTATAGACATGGCTATGGAAGTTTAGGAGGTCCATTATCTTTTTAAAAGTCTTTTTAAGTCTGAAAACAATAATGTAAAAACATTAATAATGATTGTTTTTGTGAAGACTGAAGAAAATGGCTTTTACAAGTGTTTTATGTGCAAAATAAATACATCCAGATGCATGCAGACATGCTACTCCAGACTTTTTACATTTAAATCTGCTTTCTTACAAATTAGTCCCCTGAAGCCCAGTGTTGTGTGCTTTGCTTCTGGAAATTAGGTAGAGGTTCTCCTACTTGTTGCCATAGAAAGCAAAGCAAGGCTGAGGGAAAAACTTAATTGGATGCTGCAAGATTTTTTGAAATGTAGAACACAGTAGAGATAAATTCCTTTGGTTTGAAAATTTAGAAGTATATTGTCAGCATATTCTTGATATCAGGAGAGGCTTTTGGGTGGGTTTTTCGTTTGTTTCTTTTGTTGTTGTTGTTGTTTTGTACAAATGATTGATAGAGATGAAGGTTGCTGCGTGATCCTATCGTAGCTTTGCTGTTATTTATGATGACTTCTGACACCAAAGTAGTTCATTTCCCACCTATACAACCTGCTTTATGAAGATGGGGCATTTCTGGCAGTGAATTTCAATCCAGATTTAGTTCATCAGAAAAACTTTTTAACAAACTCCAGAGTCAGACAGTGAGCTCTCCATCAAAAAAAAAAAAACCAACATGAGTTTTAACATCTAACTGCAGGGGCTTTGCCTGCAAAATTGTAAAATAAAAGGAGCTTTTCTTATTCAGTTTGGTACAAATTTTTCACATAAATAAATGCATATGAAGCTGCTGGTGGGTTTTCACCATATCCATAGTTTTGACAAGCTGGTTGAAGGGGATAAGAGCATCTCCCCTAGTATCAATGAGATCTGGATCAAGTCTCTGGAACTGAGTGACTCTTTGCCCTGTGTGTCAACTATATAAATCTTCTGTCGCAAAAGTAAAACTTGGAAGTAATTTGACAGCTAATATGGGTAGCAATGTTTCTATGGTATTTTTTTTTCTATCTGTACCATGTAACTTGTCTCCCTTGAAATTTAAACTCAACTGTGGCGGAAAAAGAAAACCCAGAAGCTAAAATAACCCCTACCAACAAAAACGTTTTCTCTGCATTTCTGCATCATTCCTGAGGAATTTCTTTAACAAATGAAGTTGTAGGGTGAAGGTGAAAACCCAGATTCAATTTTGATATATGCAGACCAGAAAAGCAGACATGGAATTTTACATCTGTAAAAAAACATCCATCCTTTCCATCTAGATGTTATCTGAGGCTTTAGAAAATAAGTTTCTATATTAAAGCAGATTCTTTCCTATTAAGTGCAGAACTGTTTCTGAAATAAATTTGTTGGAATGTTAGAAAGAGATGTACAACTTACTCTTTTTTCCTTATCTTCAAAGTGACCTGTTTTGGTCACCTCAGAATGTCAGGAAAATAAAACCTCCAGAACATATGTGCAATTTGAGGAGAAAAAAATATCAACCATTTGGAGGACTTGACAGATACAGAAACCATACTCTGATATAGAGGTGACACAGAAATAATCTTTCTGTTTCTGTGTCAATCAGATTTAGGCTCTCCATAGAGCCTGTCTCCATGTGTCCTTTGGCCACAAGGTAAACATTGCAGGCAGTCATTCTAATAAAAAAGGGGTAAGTGTAACAAAAGTGTCAGTACAGTGCCAGCTGGATTTAGCCTTTAGTTAAATGACTGTAAAACCTTTACTGTTAAGGCTGGGCTTTGCCCTGAGGCTCTAGACAGGATGAAAACCAGGCTGTCTTACCTTCACTGAGATGGTGTGTGGTTTGAAAACATCCTTTTTCAATAGTGCAGTCCTGGTAGAAGTGGTAGTTTAAAAGTTTGCCCTAGACATGCCTTGTTTAACTGCTTAAAATGTTCATCAGCCAGCTGTCACTGATTTTTAAACAGTTTAGGCTCAAACCATTTGACAAGGGCCTTTGATAAGACTTTAACTGGTCTTCTACATTTGAAAATCTATTTTAGGATTGGGACTGGCATCATAGCAGGCACTTACTGCAATAGTTGTACCCTGAAATCCTTAATGAAAAGTTTTCTACTGCAACATTCTTTGGTTACCTCTGTGGATCACATAGTGTCATCTTACTTTCAGTACCTTTTCAGAAGCACATTGCCAGGATGTTTTTGTAGGCATATTGTTCCTGAACTTGTGCCATCTCACAAATTAAAAGCAGACAACTTAGCATTCTGTGAGCTTTTTAGTAGCTTTTGTCTTAGAGAAGAGACTATTTAAAGTATTGAAACAGTGCATCAAGGACAAAATGAGATAGCAGTATACAGCAAAGTGTTAATTTTTGAAGTGAAGAGAGGTTAAAAGACTGAAAATTTGTTTTAATTACCTACTTTGTTCCTAGTGGCTCTCCTAAGAGCTCTGAAGCTTCACTTAACTCATTCCTAAAAAGTAATTTCTGGTACAATTAACTTGCAAATTTTAGTCTTAGTGTCTGTGAGGCTGTGAATGCGTATCAGGACTTCTAGCATCATAAATTGTCCCTGAAGTCTTGTCAAAGTTGATTCCTTTAACTGGACTTGAGCACAGCAGTCTTATTGTGACAAAATCAGGCATCCCCTGTGTCTCTACATTTGGATTTTAATGGATTGTACACACCATATTTGTCATGTGTCAAACAAATTTGACTCTTAGAGCTCTCAGAATCAGTTTCAAATTGAGATGGAGTGTAGGAATATTTTCTCTTTTTTAAAAATCTTTCTCTTGACTTATGCTGTGAAATTCATTCTATCCAAGCCAGTGTACATTGCAAAGTGCTTTCCCTGTAAGAAAGAGTACTTTCAATATTTTAAACAATATCATCTATTTCTCTCCCAATATTATAATATTGTATATAAAATGCAATTTACAGCAATTGCAAATGTTCAGAGGTGCTGACCTGTTACTTGACTTGGTTCTGCTGAGAGGGAGAAGAAAACATAGAAGCAAAAGTGCACAAAGCTCATCAGGTCATAACCCACATCTAAATAAGTAAGTCTTTTGTTTGCATATTTTGACCTATGCAAAGCCTTTCAAGGAATGTGTACCCAAAAGGAAATGCAGAGACTTCTTCCACTAGCATCTGTTCACTCATCTACCACTATCACAAGAGAATAAACATTGCAGTGACAAGGGCTAAGACTGTTTTCCTGCTCCCTCTTTGGCTCAGTCCTGTCCAGCTGACTTATCTGTGCTCCCTGGCACAGAAAATTGTCTGGCAGGTTCCTGAGATCAATTCACAATTACTTCAGGGAAGAACCCTCTCTGCCCTCTGCAGTTGTGCTCTCGCTCCCTCGCACATTCTCTGTTTCTTCAGACCCACAGCAGTCCAGAAGCACTTCAGATTCTGGTACCAGTCAAGCAAATTTGGACAGTGAGAAGGATATGGTAGGAAAAACACAGTGGTGAGAGAAGTTCAAAAGCCCACTCAGCTTGGAGGAGAATCACAGCATGTAGGTTGCAGGTAGATATTCTGTTATAAGGTGATTATACCTGCCAAGCACTCACCAGCCAGAATGTTTGACTGTCTTACAAGCAGCCATGTTTTCTTCCATCAACCTAAAATCTGCTGCAGATAGCCCAGATTTCTCAATCCAAAACAATGCTGACTGCATAGTGCAGTGTGATCTGGTCCCTAGGGAATGAGAAAGCAGCAGCACAGATCAATTTCATCAAACAGGAAATTGTTTTTTACTGGGTTTGTTGGTGATTTGATGAAAACAGAATCAGGACTCTGCATAGAAATGGAAACATCTTCAGGCCAAAACTCTAGGGTTCAGCTTGTAACCATGAAAAACAAAGCCAGAACAGCAACTCAACACTTCCAATGCAGATGTTTTAGTAGAACTAACACGTGAAGGTAGTTGGAGAAGTTGAGTTTTTTCTCC
This sequence comes from Dicaeum eximium, assembly GCA_013396995.1. NCBI lineage: Eukaryota > Metazoa > Chordata > Aves > Passeriformes > Dicaeidae > Dicaeum > Dicaeum eximium. The sequence goes on along the minus strand of VWZP01002387.1, from coordinate 56,025 downwards.
CTGGTCTGAAATTTATTGAATAGGAAATGTTTTACCCAATAAGTGTAGGAAGAATGAATGGACCTTGGGGTTGGTGGGGAGTTGAGAAACTCTGATGTTACAGAAATGAGTATAATGTAGTTAAATATATGGTCTAATCTAATATATAGTCTATAGCCATGTCTTATAATTTGGACCTGACATAATTGAAACAGAACCCAATAAAATTAGGCACTAAATTGCAAGTTTTAGCAGTGTAAAGCATAGAGAAATAGCAAAAATCTACATCAGTGTAGGTACGGGCTGATGCACTGGTTTTACACAGACCTACACTTATTGTAACAACCTAAGAACGGCTCTTTCTCCTGGCCATTAACAAAATCTGCTGGGGATTTTCTCCCCTGTCATCAAAAGAAACATTCTGAAGAAAAGAAAAAAGAAAAAAAAGAAAAAAAAAAAGAAAAAGGAAAAAATAAAACTATTTAAAAAACCAATAGAGGAGTGGAATTTTTGCCCCAAAAAGTTCAAAGAAAGGGTGTTCCCTTGTAAATGCTAGTAAGTATCCATGCAAAATTGCCATCCCCTTGTGGCATTGGGTTTGTTTCTCAAACAAAAATTCCAGAAGATAAAGTACAAGAACTTTTCTACATTGAGGCTACTAGTACGGCATGTCTTTTTTTTCAAAGATTTTTGCCATTAACTCCAACCTGTTTGTTGGTTAGTACTTCACAGATTAATTGAGAGTATGGCATTGCTCTGACTATTGTCAGGGTCCATGTCAGCTCCAGTTTTGGTTTTATGGGAGAAAAACACTTGCAGCATTTTCACTGTGTTCCCCTAGAACAACTCATACCTGGAAATACAGATAGGTGCTATTAAAAACTGTATAGAGATAGAGGCAGTACTCTGGTGCAGAAGCACCTACATGATGGGCTGGGAACACCCTAAGTCACATGAATTTAAAGACATATTCTGAGTTTTACAGCTGTATAAAAGTATCTGGAGCTCTGTAAGAAAACACTGGCCTATTATTGTGTTTTCTCTTTCTATTCCTCATTTCACATATTGCTCACCTACTGACTTCAGAACATGCCATGAAGCCTATGCAGGCATGGGAATGCCAGTCTGCTAAAGCCTGCTGCAATGACTTTAGCATCATAGTAGTCAAGACCAGTGCATCTGAGATCAGCAACACTGTGTATGCTCACTTTGGGGAGTCCAGTCCAGTTTAAATTTAAATGCAGCAGATAACATGTAAATCTGAATAATAACTTGTAAAGTCTGGATCTCTTACCCCTGTGACACAGCAGTGCCTTGAGTCTCAAGAAAGAAGGTGTGGAAGAAGGGCTTAATTGCAGGAGTATGAAATACTGCAAACGTCAGTCAAGTAACTCAGTTCACAGGAATGGGATTTTCTAATACAAGGAGGAAAGTGGGAGGCTGAGTAGCCTTGTTCTGAGGAGTCATGGTGTCAGCACAGGATGTAAGTAGTGCTTGCCAAGCCTGATAGTCATATACCAGAAGAGCTACATGTTGTTAAGCTGGTGTTTCTTTTGGACTTGCATTATTTTATGTCTCACAGAGGCATTAGTATATATGCCTTAATATATTCCGATCCTTTAGGCCTATTTCTTTGTCAGCTTGGCAAAGAATATCACATGAAATGCAAATGTTTCCCTCATTTTAGAACCTAAGTTTTTGCCTCAACTGTATCAAAATATGCTGTTGCTTGCAAATCCCTTCATTTGAGTTTTTATATCATTGTGAATTGTAAAGGAGTAAAACTCATAAATAAATTTTGATCTCTTCTATTTCTGAATGGAATTTCAAAATGCCTTATGACATGCAACACCTTTCTTAAAACATGGCACTTCTGTGAGCACCCGTATTCTTCCTGGTTAGCCAAAACCGCTAAAAAATTGTCCCAGTGTCAGCAGAGGAGTTCTGGTTAGGTCATGGCACAAAGGCAAGGACACTTAGTTTTCATTAGTTGCTTGGCTTCATCAGTGAGAGTAGCCAAGCTGCATTCATGTATGGCTTTTTAAGTGGACCAGTGGCTCACCTTGTGCTCACAGTCCAAACCTCTGAGAACAGAAGTAACGTGATTGCAAAATTTGGATTGAGAAGGATGTTACTTGCCTCAGACACTGAGGGACCCTCTGCCAGTATCTCTTTACTGTAAGAGTAGCTGAGGGTCCCCTTCATGCCTACATTTTTCACTATTTGGCAGTGATACTCCTTTTCAATACTCACAAAATCGTACTGTTGAGGTTGGACCACATCCCTAAATACCGTTCCTACACATTTAGTAATACCTCCAGGTTCAATGACTCCACCAGTTTTCTGGACAGTCTCTTCTGATGTTTGACCTTCTTCACCTTTTGGTGAAGAAATTTCTACAAATATCCAACCTGAACTTCCCCTGGTGCAATTTGAGGCCATTTCCTTTCAGTCTATAAATTGCTGCTTAGAAGAGGCTGACCCCCACCTGGCTACACCCCCCTTTCAGGCAGTTGTAGAGAGCACTAATGTCCCCCCCTGAGCTTCCTTTTCTCCAGGCCAAACGTCCCCAACTCCCTCAGCTGCTTGTGCTACTAGTGCTTTACCATCAACAGCATTTTATCATCACTGGGCACCTTCCCCTCTGTCACAGACAAGAGCAACTTTGCACTCTCAGCCTGTGAGAAGGCCCTTATTGCCCTCTTGCTCCCTCCTTCTTTTTACCTACCTATCCCTCCAAATGGAGGTGATGGATTACAGCTGTTACTTGTCTGGCTTTTGCCTCACGGCTGTAGCACAGGCAAGTATTAAAGGTAATAAGTTCAAGGTCTATGAATGTTTCACAAAGCTGTCTGTAACATCTTAAATTTCACTCCCAGTGATGTTAGAGATTGATTAATTCTCATTATGTTAAGGTAAATTTTGGGAGGCATCCTACATTGAAATAGAAAGTGCAGTGTCTCATGCATTCATCATCAGAGACGTAATTTATAAAATGTTACTTGCACCCTCACTGGCTCACAGTCTGCAAAAGTACAATAAACTAGCCAAGAATTTGTCTCCATCTCAGGAAAAACTGGGATTTTTCAAATAGGATTAATTATGTTGTGAAGCTAACTATTTGGAATCAAGTGCTATTTAGAAATAGATTTTCTAGCTAAAACTCTGTGGCTTGATAATTTTAAGTCTTGGGTCCGTTGAGCAGTGAGTTAATAATTTTTGCTGCCTACCTTTTTTTTTTTCTTTTTGCTTCAGATATGCAGATAAGAGTGTTCTTCCTTATTCTCCATTTTTGAAGATGTGTATGGTGTTGTCTATGGCAAAAGAGAGCATGTATTTAAAGGAGAAGGTAGGACTGGAAGTGTGGCAGACCTATTTTCTCCCAAAACATGCAAAGAATCTCACTGCCCTTTAGAAAGAGAACAAATTATTCTGCCTTTCCGAGGTGGAAAAATTACCTTTGAAGCAGAGAAAAGGATGGAGAAGTGGGACACAGAGCACAGATTCATTTAAATGTGCAGAGAGGTTGAGAACCTGACAGCTCCTGAGACAACCTCACTCAGGTGTTTCCCTGCTCCCTTTCTGGCAGCTGCCGCAGGGTGTTTCATTCTAGTTTAATCAACTGCCCTTCAGTAAAGTCCTTGCATCTTACAGGTGCTACTTTAGCACTTTTTGTCAATACCAGTAACAAAATAGGGGGCCTTAGAAATGCATTACTCACTCCCTTCTTTATAGGAGAATTCCTACATTGCAGAAAATTTGGTCTTTGAAGAGTAGCTGTCTAGTGGGGGATGAAAAGCGGGGTTCAGAAATATTTTATAAGGCAGTTTTTCACAGAAGGAAGCTGTGTTAGACTGAGGCTTGAGGCTATGTATTTGGTTAAGGTACTGCAGCATAATCTTTTGTATCTTTCATCTCTTTTACCATAGCCTTTGCAGCAGTAATGTTCACTTTGTTGGCAGCCACAGGACTCAGCATTTAAAAATCCTTTCTTCAGTTCAGATCTGAAGTGACCCTCTTCCTGCAGTAGATACTGCTTAAGCAAGGGTCAGATATGTTCTTAAGGACATCTTTTGTATCTTGCAAAGGAATAGGGGGGACAAGGATGATTGGGGAAAATTAAGTGAGAAGCAGTCAGTTTTCCAAATGTTTCTTGAGCAAGCAGCAGTTAGTAGTGAGGATACTGACTTACTTGTTATCTCAGTGCTCTGGCTTTCCATAAACAAGACTTTATTTTCATATTCACATTTGGATAATATTAAAAGAACTCGGGGAATCATGTCAGTTTCCATAAGAGTTTTGCCTGAGGGATGGAGAATGGGATTTATGGCATTTTTCACGGTAAATCAGGAGTATCAGTAGTGATGCCAGGAATTAAGTAGGAACTATACTATCAACAGCTTACTGAACTCTGTGCAGGGATAGTTGGGCTAGTTTCACAATATGTAAAAAAATAATTGGCAAAGCCACCACTTTTTATGGCCTAATTACTGGCCTGAGCCATTGCATGTCCTCCAGCCATCTTAAGTTAACCAAAACTCTGTTTCCTACCCTGGGCTGCTAAGTAAATAAACATGGAAATAGTGACATATGTTCTCCATCTGCACAGTCATGTGCTATATCTTCAGTGCTCAGAAATGTTACTTAATAGGAATATAATCACTGTTGTTGAAAAGTATATTTAATGACAGAAATAAGGGATGTGGAAAAGAGACCAAGTTTGGCACCTAATGCAGTAGTGACAGTTTATTGAGGGTCTGGCAGAAATAGCTTCTCTTTCCTGTTTATAATAACTTTTACTTGCTACATTCCCCATCTGTGATTGAGCACTGGAACTACTCTGATCTGGAGAGGAAGGAGGCAGAAATAGGTATCTGGTTTTTTTGGTTTGCTTTTTTTTTTTTTTTTTTTTTTTTTT
>VWZP01002387.1:0-51108 GCA_013396995.1 Dicaeum eximium | reverse complement strand
TTTTTTTAACTCCAGGATCATTTGCACCAGAAGCTATTTGGAGTGGGTATTGGAGGCAACAGAAGAAAAGGAGTATTTCACATTAGACTAATAAAATTATTCAGGAGCATGCAGGGCTCTGATAATATTTTGCCAGAGATAAAAGTCACGATTTTTTTATCAATGAGAATGAGAAAATCTGAGAATGTAGAGTCTCTTGACTACTCCTGGATTCCCTACACAACTGGCTTCTCTCAGGAAAGCCAGTTTTCTCATTAGGTTTGAGCAGAGTGTAATTTTGGTTACTATTAAGTCCCAGGAATCACTGAACACAAAACTGTTCAAGTTGCTGAGTTGGTGAACATAGTGGACGTGGATCTTGAACCATCAGGCACATTTTTCACTGTAGTAACCGCTTATTGCTGTGAAGCTTGGGGTGCATGCTTTGTCAGCTTCTAAACCCTTCTCCCTTATTTTGTTAAATTGAGCAATCCCAGGAGAAGGTGATGTGTTGAGTTAGCTGTAACATGAGACTCTTGCTCCCTGCTTCTGGAAGAAAGTGTGGGCTGTGCTGAGCAAGTGCTGGATTGTGGTAATTTCAGCAAGTCCCAGGGGTCGCAGGCAGTGGAGATTCTCACTTCTGTCCAGATTCCTCTGGGTGTAGCACATTAGTTGTTAAAGAATGAGTTTTTTCATTCCAGCTCAGACTTCTCTCTCGCCAAGTAGTCCTTCTTTCAAGCTGTGGATAAAGGCAGTCTATTTCTTGTTTCCTAGTGTGTGCCTCTAGCTCACACAGCAGTTAGCTGAGCAGCACAGACCCCAGCCCAGTGGGGCTTTTCAACTCTTCTGTATCTAACAGCCATCACTTGGGATCTGGCCTAGGGACAATTTTAGCCCTTTAGGCACCTAGTTTCTGATTATTAGTCCTTCCTGTTAGGGAGGTAGGTGATGGGTTGGTGCAAATGTGTCCTTTTCTTGTCCTTCCCTTTTTCTTGTTGACCCAGAAACTTTGTGAAAGGGTGAAAGGACAAGTAGAGTTATTTGATACATGCTAAAATAGTTAGACCAGGCCTGGAGAACCCTGGGCTTCCAGTGCCTTCAGACAAGAGAGATACTAGATCTCTCAAAAGGTATTTGTTCAACTATGTGTAGCACAAAACAAACAAAATGTTTGAATTCTCTCTAATGGAATTTTCTTTACATCACTCAGTCTGTTTTTTGGGGGTTTTTTAATTTACTATTTAAAAATGAATGTGCAACTTCCCAGCAATAATACCAAGATGGGAAACAAGTGCAGCTAGTACAGGATGGCAAAGCTCCTTTTCAGTGTTTATATATTTAAATAGCAGGATGCTATCCAGGGCACCTAGAACAGTGCTATTTAGAGTAGCATGTGCTATCATATCAGCAGTGATCAAGGTTTGCTGAGGAATGTGTGTCTGTGATTGTGATAAAGACCATGTCCAGAGAAGCCTACTGTATAGCAGTGCTGCTCTGAGCAGAGCATTTTCAGAATTTATTTTATTTCCCCTTTTGTATAATAGTCTCTCTCACTCCACATAAAGTATTAGACCAAAAAACCCTTCACTTGCCTGTAAATAAATTCATAAATAATCTTTATTTGCTTAGCAAACTTAACAATATTAACTGAGTTAATTTCCCAGAAAGAAATTTTTTGTGGTTTTGGAATTAGTTTTACACTTTTAGCATGATAACTTCTAGAAATGGGGTCAGGAGGACATAAGTCAGTATTCAAGTTCTAAAAATCAGAAGTGCTGGTATGAACTGCTATCTGTAGCTGATAGGCATGTATATGTCTGGGCATCTCCTCCAATGTATCACCAAGGCTGGATTTTATGTCCATGCAAACAGCAAACCTGTAACTGCCTAAAATGCACTGAGACTTAAACCCAAAGAGCTTCTTTCAATACCTGAATGTCATTTCTATATATAGATATTGCACGAGTTGTCAGGATCTATCCTGTGATTTTGTAGTTTGATGAAGCATAGGTAGACTTCCTTTAAAGTTACAGTGCATGGAAGCAGGATTTTTTTTCCTTATTCTTAAGTAAGCCACATGCTTTGAAACAAAAAGATAAGTTACCTTCTGTAAAAGTATGTATAGTAATCTTTATCGGTAGTCTTTATTTTATGATTGTAAAACATTTAAAATACATCTCACAGCTCTGTGTTCTTGCAATGCAAGTGTGGTTCAAGTATGAATCTGTTTAAGGTACTCACCTTGCTTTTAACATATAATAGTTGGCATGCTTCTTAAAAAAATTTAAAAGTGGGCATAAATGGATTTTCTAGATATTCTCAATACTGCTGCTATGACCAAGGAGGGTGTTTGGCACTCAGACACTGCTTTGCAGTAATCCTGTGTGAATGTGCTGGCCCCAAGCCTACCCAGAGATGCTCAGCACAGCCAGACCTCCCTGTGGAGAAGGTTCTCATTGGCATCCTAACTTTTACAAGCTGTGATGCCTCCTGGGCTTACATTCTTCAAGCAGGCAGATTGTTCTCCACATTGTGGATGCTTGCAGTACGAGGATGAGATGCTCCACTCAAGGACTGGGTCTCCTTCCAGGCAAGATCTTCTGCCCCATGGCAGGGGATCCAAGATTCTCATTCTTATCAAGAATAAGTTTTTTCTTCTGAAAGTTTATTATGACTGTTTGAAGTGCTTAAAAATCTAGAGCTAAATAATCTCAAAGTATCGTAGCAAATTCTGCGGACTACTTAGCAGTGCAATATTTCAATTTTGCAGTCTGTAACCTCAACAGTATGGTTTGACTGAGCAACCTATGTATCATGTACAGGCAGCTAAACTTCAGAATTGTTTCAGCCTGCTGCCTTTGCCTGAGAGGAAATTTGTAGAACTACTAAGGAGATGGAGGAAAATACATAAAATAGGAACAGAGACATCTAGCTTGTTAAATTGCTAATCGTGTTGCTTTGAGAAGGGTACTTAAAAAATACTGACAAAGTGCAGATGGATGAGCAGGTTCAATACCATCTGAAATTAATGCAGAGCACATGCTGGGGATAATAGGAGATATTAAAGAGCTGGAGAACATGCTACGACTTAGAAATCCTTCCCTGATCCCTACACATAAAGGCAAGCTCAGGGTTTTCCTTCGCAGTCTTTCTACGAGTCATACATGTCAAATGCTTAACTAAAGCCACTTCCTTGCCTATTTTTTGTAATCCTAGCATGCTCCTGCCTCATTAGGGTTTTTTTTGCTTGGTTGGTTTTTGTTGTTTGTTGGCTTTTGTTTTGTTTGGATTTTTTTTGGAGCATCATACAGGCTGAAAACTGCAGAAAGGTGGATTACTGTATCTGCCAAAAGTTTAGATTTGTTTTTCCTTATCTTTCTAAAGGCATTTCATAATCACAATGTGGGCAACGTGACAAACCCACCACATAGAAGATCTTAAGAAAAGCCATCTTCCTAGGTAATACATATGACAACAAAAGCTTTCATTTCTGGAAGTAATCTCTACAATAGAGACCCATCATGTGGAGAGTCTTAGAGAAACAAGCTTAAAGATCTTCATGTGCTGGTCCAGTAAAATATGCTTTAGAGGACATGATGGTCTGTAATCCTGCTGGCCCAAGCTGAGAAGGGCTCATAAAATGGTTGCAGCAAAAGCCAAGAGATGTCACTGTGAAATAGACAGAAATGGCAGGGGTCTGGGGAGTTCCATGCAGCTGTGGCCTCCCATATGTTATCCACGTTCTTCCATTGCAGAGGTCACTCACACTTGAAGTGTGCAGCAGCAGCAGAAGGGTTTAGGAGGCAGGAGGCAGTTTGAGAAACACTGTGGTAGTACTGCAGGACATCCCAAACTCATCTTCCGCTGCAGCAGTGAGTACGAAAGTGTCAGGAAGTCTTTGACTGCTTGGTGTGGAATGGGATCTCCATTTCCTACATGACTCCATGGCTTGTCCTTGTAAAGTGCATTTTATTTGGCAGGCTATTGTCAAAAGAAATTCATAATAGCTCCTTGTTCCTACTTCTGCTTCTAAGTGAGGGTGTGCTTGGCCCTTAGACAAATTTGATCATGCAGTACTTTGTCATGTTGAGAGATGCAGATATGAAAGCAGAAAGACAGAGCATGATACTGTACTGTAATTTCTCCATATATCCTTAGTTATTAAAGATTTTATTCCCATTCAGTAAAATAAGTAAGTTTTATAGTTAGGTCTATTCACGGTGGCAAATTTAAAACACAACTAATGGCAAATCCAGCTACCAGAGCACTTTCTTCACACACATGAAGGCTATAGTGACGACTTTTTTTTTTTCTCCACTGTTGCCAAGGCATAGCAATAATAGGTGGAGTAAAGGAGTAGAAGGGAGAGCCCACAGCTTCAGACTGCAGTTCTCCAAGGACACAGATGTGGGCTAATTTGAGGTTTTGGTTGTGGGTCTTCCACATAACTTCCAAGAAATTACTAGAAACACAGGGAAGCATATGTCAGGTCTAAGATCCACACAACTAAAAATCTCCACATCCAGTGTTTAGAGATTCTGTAGCCTATGGCTTCCATCATTTTTAGTGGGTACAAGGACACCAAGTATGAACAGGTATTCATGGTTTACTGTGATTCTTGGACAGATTTGTTGTCATTGATTGCACCTATCCATGTAATCTGTGTCGTAAAACTAATTACAGTATCATACACACAACTTGATTAAATGGCAAAATAGGCTTTCTTTCCTCATTGAAGATGTTTGGAGGCTGAGTTATAAAGACTATTGGAGATTTGCATCAAGGTATAATTTCATTTAGGCTTTGCACTTTTGGGGAAAAAATGAGAATTATAGACTACAATCATCAGAGTAGCTGTGTGTCAATAGAGCTCAGGTTGATGCAGAAGAGAGTAGGATATTGCCTAGCTGATTCCTGCCATATCCCACAAAAGATAAATCCTTAATCAGATCCTTCATTAGCATAAAATGTGGAAAAAACGTTTCATGCCAGGGATTACTTAGTAAAGGTAGTTAGTGGGAGAAATTATGCATTGAAGTAAAATACAAAATCCCTCAAATTAATCTTTTAAATGCATGGAGTTTGAGTCTCCTCTCTCTTAACACTGGGATAATTGAAGAATAATTCCATTTCAGTGACTTAGAGCACTAGACTAGTTGGAGAGGAAATTGAGTTTGCCTGCTTTCCCAGGATTTTGAAAGTTTTACATTTTTAAGGCAGAAATGTTTATCCTTAAAATTTGTACTTGTACATTTAGAAGAAGAATTGTGATCCTGTGTCAGATGGTAGAAGAACCCTTTTTTCCAGGATCTCCACCTGTTTAAGTCCAGACAGGAATCTTTATGCCATTGTAGGGGTTCGATGCTAGCCGGTTTAACTTTGCTGGTAGCTTTAGTATTTGCGGTTTTAAAAAAGCCAAACTGGATGATACATACTAATTGTTTGGTAAATCTCTGAAATAAACCTTTGTTTTTGTGGTCACTTTTTAATATTGTCCCTTTTACAATATTATATTCTTGTGTGAAGATTAAAATGTCTGTTATTTCATAATTGTAGGATGGCAGACTAAATTTCCTACTGAATTTAAAAGTCTATTCTTCAATTTTTTAGCCGCCTTTTCTAACATTCCATGTTCATTGTTTAGCTTCAAACAACATCTTGACATATAGTTGTGCTGTCAGTATGGTTAGTTGACTGAAATGGTTTTGTGTCTGCCCTGTGGGTCTTTGTTTCCAGCAAACCCCTGTCATATTTCTTTTCTAGTGATTTCTTCTCTATGTGCAATTTAAGTGTAAGTAAGAAAGTGCATTCCATTGGTGGCCCAACAATGTCATCAAGCCCAGTAATGTTCAAAACCAGAAGAGACATGCTGAATTTTCTTGCAGTTTTTCAGTTAGTTATATACCCTAGGAGAACATATGTGAGGAGGAAAATGCATGAGGCATGCTGGAGTAACCAAGTGTTACTTCATTGTCATTTCTGGTCAGAAAGTTACTGCGCCGCCATTACTACAGACAATAGAATATGCATGTGAATTGTTGATGAATATCTACCCTTTCATGAAAGCAGGTTGTTGATGACAACTTCAATATGAGCCATCTCTCTGTGCTTGGGGAATTTGGGCCTTGTGCTCGTTTGGGTTTGCACACTAATCCCTGCTTCCAGATATCCTCTAACAAAGAGGTAATCCTCTGGTGTAGCTCCGTGTTCAATATTCTGGTCTCAAGAGGAGAATTACACTGAACAAAAAGCATTTCCTTGCTCCTCCCCTCGCTTCTGGGCAGAGAACAACATGGTTCACATATACAGAAATTCACATCTTTTGTTGAGGAAATCATGTATGCAATGTGCACATGAGTTTCCTCTCTCTTTAAAGGCTGGCACTGTTAAAACAGTTCTCCCATTTTTAAATTCTTGCCTCTTTTTGTCATTCTTGACAGTGCTAAATTTGTTCTTATTTACACTGGATTTATTCACACACTGTTTTGAGGCTTTTTACACCCTGACATTGCTGGATAGGGAAAGCAAACCTTGAAAAAAATTTTAATTGTTTTTACAGATTAGGACCAAAGAATATGATCTTTCCCATAGTCAGTTTTTTTTCTGGTACAGAGTTGGTGAATGCATACAGGTGACTAGAATGAAATTTGGCACTGCTTGATCCTAGAAGATTCCTGACTGTATGATCAGTCATGGATTGAGCCACATGTGCTCTTCAGATGTGCTTTGAATCCATCACTGAGTGTAGACTTGGGCCGTGCTGTAGTGCTGGCTGGGATGGGTCTGCAGTCTAGCTGGGTCAAATGTGGACAGCCAAGAGCAGATGACCAGGGCCCTGCTCATCCACAGCTGATTTTGGATGGTTTTAATGTGAGCTGTGGCCAGGCTAACTTCTGTGACTGTTATGGAAATGATGGAAATGCACAGTGTGCTTATGTTCTATTCTTAAATCATCTCTTTAACATCTCAGGATAGGCTGTGTGATCTCACACACTTGGAAATATCTCTGTAAGCCAGTGCTTTCTGGCAAAGATTCTGAATGAAACTTGTGTGGAGTTTCATAGTTTGAATATGTCTAGGGCATATGTGGGATCAATGAGCAGGGATTCAGACCTGAAAAAAATTCCACATAAAATGCCAAGTTAGGATATAGTTCAACTTCCTGTAAAGGCAGTGATAAGCATTTGAAGCACACAAAAAGAATGAGAACATTTGGGAAAACATGTTTTTCTCAGTAGAGACATTAATAACCATTTTAACAGTGTTATTTACCTCCTGCTGCTTGACTGGAAAGAGCAAATTGTAAGTGTGATTTCAGAATTAATCATTTTCTTCAAAGCCAGACTGATTCAAAGCTCTAAGCAAATTACTGGGTTTATTGTTAAAAATGCTCACATCATAGAATGGGTGATTACTTTTATCCCATAGTTCTCAAAACAGAAAGAGAAAATTGCTGCTACTTTTTTATTTAAGGTGAGGTTGAAAGGAAGAGAGCAATTAGGTTGAGGGTTTGTTGGTTTATTGGGGGGGGGAATTTTTTGGAATGAAACACCTAGTTTAGATGTCATTTTACATGCCATATATGGAAAAGAAGAGGCTAATTTTCTTCAACTGGCATATGGAGGGCAGCTCTGTCACAGAGCAGGTCCCCTGTGATGCTTAATTTTCACTCTTTCCTGTCTCCTGGTGGATGCGCTTCATAATTTTGTGCTGGATAGTTTTAAAAAGGATGCACAGAGACCTTCACAAAGTGCCAGATGGAAATATTTCAGAGATTTCAGAATAATGCCTCTGATACTCTCATCATCTAAAGCAGGAGAGAATATTTCAAAGACATATGATGGGGAAGAACAGGTGAATTGTATGAAAGGGAGTTTTTTCCCCGAATACTTTCCTGAAAATCCTAAAACAAAAATTAGAAACTCCTATCTCTAAATCTGATTGGATTTTTCTGCCCTATTTCCTTCTTGAAATGCTTTGTTTTGTACTTAGATCCTTTTCTGAATAGGCATTTTCATTGTCTGTTTAAAAGTGCGTTTAAAATATAAATTTGTGAATCCAATTTCAGCACGCAAAATTGCCTCTTAATAGGAAACCACTCAGTTGCTTTCTCCAAAAAAACACACAAAGTTTTCTGAAAAACCAACAAAAGTATTTTCTCTGGAAGCTATCCAAAAAAATCATCCTCCTTCTGGAAAGTGCCACCTGTTCATATTGGCTGGTTTTTGGTGGGGTATAGTCCATAAAACTTGGCTTATGAAAGTCCATTCTCCCATGACAGGTGAGGACAAAGGAGAATGGATTTTCTTTTTCCTTTGTTTTTTGGGTTGTTTTTTTTCCCAGTTGCCTAGAAAGCAGTAGGTTTTTATTAGTAAGACAACAGGCAGAGAACCTTTGTATCTAAGTCACAGACTAGACAGAGCTGGTCTTATGCCTACCAAAGAGGAGGTTGGTGCTGCCAGAATGTCTGAACTCCAGAAAACAGCTCCGTAGGAGACACCAGCTCCTCAAGCAAGGCACATCTAGCTGGATAAGGAGGAAGTCACCTGAGCGTGGTTGTGGTCGTACAGTTCTTTGTACTGTTCAGAGCGACAGCAAATGGTACAAATTGACTGAGGGGGGAATGAGAGAGCCTGAGCTGCAGTCTGAAGGAGAAACTGTGCCTGTTTGGTTCACAGTTAAGTTAATGGAGTGAGAGTTTTTTGGCTGGGTTCAATGTTTCTATTGCATAACCTTCTCAGAATATTTCCTGAACTTTTCATTAGGAGTTACATTTTTCAGTGCAGTGTCTGAAGCGTCTTAGCCTTCTGTTTCAAGTGGTAATCTGGTAAATCAAAATTTCACTGTAGCAGCAGTTGCTAAGTTGTCTAGTTGATTAATCACTCCCCTAATTCACACGAAACACAAATAATGACGATGATTTCCTGAAGAATAGCATTCAAGGCAGAGAGCAGTAAGACTCAGAGCTATCAAGCCCATCTGAAGTTCTCTGGTGAGAGGTGCCTTTTCCCTGTGCGTTTTCCTTGCCTTAGAAAACATCACCTGATTGTTTTTAAAGCTTGTGTGTGTAGGTGCACAGAATTAAAAACATGAAATGCAATATAAATTAGTGCAAAGGCTTCAAGCAGTAGTTGCTTTGATTAATTCCTTCATTTTTTGTGCCTCTCACATTTAAGCACATCCAGTACATAGATCACATATATCCTATGACCATTATGTGTCGAGCAAAGGCAGGGGGTTTTGCTGGCTTTTATTAGCTTTTTACTATGAATCTGCATGCATTAAACATCTTGTAGTTTTGAATGGCAAGGATTAAGTCTGAACTAATTTTTACACTTCTGAATCAAGAATGTCTTCATAAGGTCTGCACAGATTTTGTCAGTGAAAATCAGTCTTCTGGGGCTGGGTTTCTTTTCAAGATGATTAATCATGGATTTAATGTCAGTCCCGAGGCAGTCACTACAGATAACTCTACCGAGTCTGGTAGGCATTAGTTCAAACCACTTAAGAGCTCTGCCGTATTTTAAGTGGAGAATGCTCCTGCCCTAAGTGACACTGAATATATAAATGAAAAATGTAGAAAGAGTAAAGCAACACACCTGAAAAAATACACTAGGTGAAAGGTGAATGTCCTGAATTCCTTTCTGTTTTCTATTGCTGAAAGCTTGTCCACCAGGAACGTACAAGCCTGAAGGTTCACCAGGTGGAATCAGCACTTGCATCTCATGTCCTGATGAGAATCATACTTCTCCACCGGGAAGTACTTCCCTTGAGGATTGCACATGCCAGGAGGGATATCGTGCTGTAGGACAAACCTGTGAAGGTAAGTGTTTCCATCCAGGAACAGAATACCCCTGGAAGGCACAATGCACTGCTGGGACAATTTTTTAATGTGGTTCTGCGCTGTAAGGGACATGTGAAACTGCATGCAAGATTTTCTCTGTATTCCAAACCAGCAAAAATACCAAGGTGCAAGCTGAGTTAGAAATTCTAAAAGACTGTTTTCCTTCAGTGGCCTATTGCACTCCAGCTAGTAACCTCTTTGTTGTGATTGTTTAAATTATTTAGTTGTTCACTGCCCTGAGCTGCAGCCCCCTGAAAATGGTCACTTTGTCCAGAATGTCTGCAATAATTACTTTAATGCTGCCTGTGGGATCCGATGCAAAACAGGATTTGATCTCGTCGGAAGCAGCATCCGGCTTTGTCAACCAAATGGGCAGTGGTCTGGATCAGAGGCTACTTGCAGAGGTATGTGTTTGAAAAGTATTTTTTCTGTTGTTCATTCTTAGCCATGGTTTTCTTTACTCATTACATGGTTGGGTGTGCAGATCTGATCCTGTTAGCCCTTGTGTGAAAGAAGGTTCCAAAGGTTGGCTGCCACTCCAACCACTGTTTCCTTCCTTCATAAAGTGGAAGGAGGACTTCTACAACAGAAAAAGCAGAGCAAGATTTACTAGATGGACAGTCTTTTGCAAGTGAATATATAGTCTCCTTCCTTAGGCCTCTCTTCACCTCTGTCTACCTAATTTCTATTAATTTTGTATCTACACCATATAAATCCAGGGAACCTACCAAGTATTTTAATATGTAACAAGACCTTGTCACCTGGCTGATTTAGATCACCCACCACACTCAGCATAGAGGGGTGTTGGTGCTGGGAGACATTAGCCATGGAAGAATTCCATTTTGTTTTCTTACAATCTCCTCTTATCAAAAATAGGAAAGCCTGGGACTCAAGCAGGGTCTTCACAAGAATTTTGAGTGGAATTTCAATAAGCAATGACTGACAATACCCTAGAAGTTTACTATAGAAGAATGACAGCCAGAAATAAGGTGTGAAAGGGAGGAGACACAAGAAAGAACATCCTGAAAAAATTATTTCTGGGTTTTCTGATAGGAAAAGAGTTTCGTTTTGCTGCAACAAAACTGTCTGAGATTGGGGGTTTGATGGTTTAGAATGAAAACTCCAATCCCATGCCTGTATATCTGCCTGATATATCTTCCAAGGAGAGAAGGAAAAAAAATAAACCAGGTAGAAGCCCTTATCTCCTCAACAGCCACAAGATGTAGTTCAGCATGTTTAATTTGACTTGAATGCCCTTGATATTATTGTGCTGGACTGGAAGATAGTAAATAAAAAGCCATCAGCTCATTCTGTAACTCTTGTGGCCTTGTGTTCAGGGAAAAAGGCAGAATTGATCTTTGCAGGAATTATCACTTTATGACAGTACAGCAAACACTACAGCCCTGAAAGAAACAGCAACTTTTGGTTCTGAAAGGAGGAATCTGAGGTAGAGATCAGTCTCTCAAGACATTCTTTGTAAAGTTTACTTCAGCTTAGATTTATAGGAACTTTCTTCAAATATTCCCAGAAACCTTAGGCTTCCTTTTTAGCTTCCAGTGACAAAAGAAGAAGGTTTAAATAGAAAATAAATTGCTGGCCAGTACTATGGGGGTATCCTGGGTAGCAGGACTTGGATCTGTGGACTTTCCAGCCGTCAAAACTTAAAGATGCATGCTCCTTGAGGAAGACTGGGATACTGGGAAAGTGCACCCTCTGTGAAAGCTTCTGTCACACAGGCGCCCTTTGTGCAAAAAATCTGGGAAAAGCTGCAGTCAGCCATAAAGAAGGGATCTTTCATCTTCTTTTTCATGGAGAAGTGGAAGATTCTAGTGCTTGAAAATCTTGCTGGAGCCTCTAAAGGAATTCGCCTATTTGTGGTGTGATCTTTCTTTAGCAGGGAATTTGGAAGGTGAGGGAAAAGTCTGCATTGAGATACTGTCTTGATATGGAGCTAATATTCTTGGAAGCATTGGAAGGATACATTTTTGCTTTGTTTGTACTGTTGTCCATCATACTGAAGATTTCCAATTTAAAAAAAAATAAAATCTCACAGATACATGTGCTGGATCTGCTAGTCTTGATTCACTCAGACTGTGAAAGGGAGCAAGATCAAAGGCATGGTTTATAGCTGTCTTCTTAATCCCAAGAGTATTTTATCACATAAATTAGGAAGAGGAGAAAATCCCTTTCCACTGCTTTGGATTTTGACATTAAGTATTCTGCAGCTCTTTTGCTAGCTAAAATCTGCTGCGCTCTTAGGAAAGTGATTAATGCAGTCGTATGTCATGCAATTAACAGCGACCCAGGAAAAAAACAACTGCAAACTACATATTTAATCCAGAAAAAAATTATTAGGAGAAACCCCAGAGCAAATAGAATATACTGTTATTTTTGTTGCCGTTTTCACTGGCTTTATGGAGATGTTTCTTGGTCATGGGAAATGTGTTACTGATAAAGGATGAGCTGGTGTTTAATGCTTGGAACCATGACCAAGGTAACATGGGCTCAGGTACAGGTTTCTGCCAGACCTGTGCTGAGACACTGAGTAAGCATGAACATTCAAACACCTGAGGAGGCAAGGGCACCACAGCTGTCTAGCCATTTCCAGGAGAAATGGCTAGAGAGCAGGTAGTGAGGGACTGCCTTCTCCACAGGCACATTAACATTGACAAGAGCCTCCTCAGTGCTCTTGATTCATTCAGGCTTCCTAAGTAGTAGAATTTGCTTGTTTTTTCTGCAGATTGGGTATTCCTACTTCTGTAGAAACCTTAAAAGAGCAAGCCTACTCTCTTGTGGATAATGCACTTGAGATTCAGCTGTAAATATGTTTTTCTTACTCCCCCTACTAGAGTTAAGATACAGCATATTACAAAGCTGCTCTGAAGCTCAGAGTGCCTCACAAAATAAGCATTTCAAGACCTTAAATACACTTTCTAAAGAATGCCTGTGCATATGCAAGCACAAGAGTAGTGATACCTTCAGAGAGTAAACATGAGACAGTGGTATTATAAACATATATTAGGTACATCTGGATGGCTTATTTTCCTTCTTTGTTATCCCATATACATAGGTTTCACTACTTTTTTTCCACTTAGGTGCCACCATAGCTGTTAAAAAAAAAAAAGGCATTATTTAACATGTGCTGTTTGTAGCTTTCAGAGGCTGTGTAGGTAGTGGTAATTATAGAGCTGGCTTGCATTTGAAGCAGCATTCAGCCTACATGCCCATTAATTTGTCTGAGGTGTCTAGTGGTGTCCACTTGGGTGCAGAGTAAACAATTACTGGAGAAAGGAGAGGTTGCCAAGTTGGTTTCCCTTTGAGTGCATTTGCAGAGGAGATTGTGTTTTGCCTCCTCCCTGGCAGAAGCAAGATTAGGTTAATCGGTAAAATCAGCTTCCCAAATCACAGCAGAGAAGCAGCTCTCTGAAACCAGCCATCACCAGAGGTTGCCCTCCTGCCGACAAGGTAAACAGAAGCTGTGGAAAACAACCAAGTGAGAACAGAGTTCCTCTTGTGAGGAAGGGATGAGAGGCTGGGAGAGATGGACCTGTTTAGCCTTGAGAAGACTGAGAGGGGATGCTATCAAAGTATATAAGCATCTGAAGAGCAGGGAGCCAGGCTCTTCTTGGTGGTGCCAAGCAATAGCATAAGAGGTAATGGGCAGAAGCTGAGGCACAGCAAATTCCATCTGAGTATAGGAAAGAACTTCTTTACAGTGAGAGTGACTTGAGCACTGGAAAAGGCCACCCAGAGAGGCTGTGGAATCTCCCTCACTGGGGATACTCAAAGCTGTCTGGACACAGCCCTGTACAATGTGCTCTAAGATGACCAATGTAGAGCAGAGAGGTTGGACTAGAAATGCTTACATGTCCCCTTCAAACCATAGCCATTCTGTGATTCTGTGAGTTTAGGGAACTGCAGTCTTCTTCGTTATATTTTTGAGCAATCGCGCTATTTGCCCTTATGTGTTTTTATCCATCTTTTGACCATACTGAACAGTGTCTGACAACTTCAGCAGAGAGCAGTTTTAAACCAGAGTTTTCTGCTCACTTTGGAAAGCCAGTAGCTGGTTATTGGTGTATCATCACCATCACATACCCATGTCCAGACAGTAGGTGTGTATAGCTCAGCTACCTAAGGGACCTAAAGGCCAGGCAGTGTGTTTGTAGTTCAGAGTTTTGTCTGGAGGGGATCAAGGACACAAATGCTGGAGCATGATATCCTGGCTGAAGAGGATCTGCACTGAAAAGGCATTACAACAGAAAGAGGTCCTACTATAAAATCTTGGGTTATAACATTGAAACAAAGAATATAAACCCAGGTCATACCATTGCTACTTTTTTCTTACTATGATCATCCATCTCTTCTGGGATCAATCTTAATTACAGAGTAGCTTTGTGCTAGATTGCAGCATGAGGATTCAGTAGTAAAACCATAAGACAATCTGATGATCACTCTTCACTTCCCTTTCTGCATACACATCCTGCACAAGACTGCATTCTCCTTGGAATCACACTGCTTTCAGTGTTTGCAAGACATTGCAGGAGAAAAGCCTCTGTGCTGAGCAGCAGCCAGAACTGTCTCCATGCCTGCCACCTGAAAGGGTCTCTTTTGTCTCAGAAAAAACCTGATTTGTTCCTTTTCATCTCCCATGGACCTGGTATAGAAGCCATATAAATGGCTTGTATTCTTTCCCTCCTCTCTCTGTCTCCTCCAGCATGCCGAGCATCTTCTCTTCTGATTTGCTCAGGCTTACATATGTCTATATTCTGTGAATACAGCCCAGGGGGCCTGAAAAATTCCTGAGTACTGGGACACTGTCATCCAACCTGTTCATAAGCTTTTAGCCTGTTCTCTGGTGCATACTCAGCCCATACTAGCCTGCCAGTTTGAAATCCCCCCAAAAATTCTCAGATATTGGAGACTAGAAACTCCCAAGAAAACACACTTTTTCACAGGATTCCATTTGCCTGCAGCTGTCCTGTTTTGAAGGCTGATAGACATTACCAGCTCAGACCACACACTGTGTACCAGAAGCACAGTTAATTTGTTGGTTTGAACTTCTGTCACTAAGGTGAGCTTGGAAGTGTCCAACCTCACATAATCTATGTAAGAGTGTTTCAGGAAGGCTATCAAACCTTTGAAAAAAATCTACTCTGTACTAGATCTATTCTCTAAATTCTTACAAACTACTGTAACTAATGTACAAGACAGTACCTCTCCTACATCTGAAAAACTGGGCAAAGTAGTGTAATTCCACTGATACTCAGTGCTGAGAGTGAGCTGGTGTTTTTTTCCCTTTGCAGTTCGAACATGTCCCAGACTTCAGTCTCCTCAAAATGGACACATTAATTGTTCAACAGCTGATATTTCCTACAAGACAGTATGTTTTGTGACCTGCAATGAGGGCTATGAAATTGAAGGAAACAGCAAACTCACCTGCCAGGGAACCTCTCAGTGGGATTCAAAGGAGCCAAAGTGTGTGGGTAGGTATCTGATCTAACTCAGTCTGTTCATGTTAGAGTGCAGCCTTTTCTGATATATTGTCCCAGGTGAGAAATTCTTCATATTTTAATAACTGGTGAAGCTAGGACATGAATTACAATTTGTCTATGGATGTTTCATACAGGTCTTAGAAGATGGGAAAGGGCAAAGGAATTTGTAAATGGAGAAAGTGGACAGATTATAATTCAAATACAGTGTGGACTGCTGATTATTGAAGGGCTGTTGTATCTCATTAGTGTCAGACACTGTCACACAGTGTGTTGCAAGAAACATAGAAGCAGTAGGTCTAGGGATTAAATATGAACAACCAGCAGTTTGAGTTGCCATCATAAAGCTAAAGTGGATCTGCAGGCAAGGACTAGCTTTTGTCAGCTAGGCGCTGTGAGTGCCGGCTAAAGGTGCAGCGGTTGTCACTTTTGCTGGACTCACAGCAAGGAAATAAGAGTTAGCACAAGTTAGGAACTAAGCACCTCTGAGTCAGGACTCAAAGGTCACACCAGCTGTGCAGGGATAGGTAGGCATATATTGCTGTTCCAAAACTAAAAGACTGTATATTTCAGAATTATCTATTTAGGACTAGTGACAGGTGTTGAATTAACTTTGAAAAGGAAGATGATGAAATAGAGTTGAAACACTTCCAAGCATGGAATGAAGGAAAAAAAAAAAAAAAGGCAAAAGTCTAAAGTCCAGCAGTACAGAAGTTGATCCAGTGCTGACTAAAGTCAGTGTGAAATTTATGTCACCTGGATCCAGTAAATGCAGTGCCAGTAGGGGACTTCACTTGAACCTCTGGCTATTTCTTTACTGTTTTATTGCAGTCTTAAAAATGTGGACTTTGTGTGAGACAAGCATAAATTTCTAACTGTAAGTACATTCTCTGAAATTATGAAAATAATCCACAAGAAATAATTTAACAAGACAGTTTGCTAAGAGATCCTAATCTTTTTTCTGTTAAAATCAGTGGAAAAAGATCAATTAACTTCAAAAGGAAGGGTCCCTGAAATCCGGTTGGGGTATTATAATTAGAAGATTAGCCATATTCATCAGTTGAATTCATCCTTCCCAGCTTAGCATTTTGATTAATAAAATCCAGTGCTAGTCTCTATCAGAAAATTTCTTCACACCATGCAATATTGCCTCCACTCCTGGATTACCCGTGGCAATATCTTATTTTTGCTGAGTCTGAGAAATTTAGTGAAAAAGTTACCTTTGATTGTCAGAAAGGAAACAGTGTTAGCTAGGAAGCATCTCTGCTGCTTCTTGTGACTGGTGTTTAGAACAAATTTCCTAAAATCCTGGTTCAATATAAATGTGTGGAGTTTTATGCAGGCAGAGGTGTAAATCAGAACACTGACATTGTATCCTCCTCTTGAAGGTCGAAGCTACCCTTTGTAACCATTTTCTGAATGATCATCATTGTCATGGAGGTATTTTCTGTTTATTTTAGTCCAAATATCTCCCAAATATTATTTACAGTCTGCTATATAAAAGGTACTGGAAATCCTGCTGTATTTAGGCATTTGCAATTGATAATTTATTGATTTCATATCCTTCTGTTATAAAACTGAACTGGAGTTGTCTTCAGTTTGTTACGTTGAAACAGCTGTACTGGACTTGGGGGTGTCCTTCTGGCTGGTTTTCTGAACGCTTTTCAGTTTAATTGCTCGTCAGTGCAAAGTTTGCCATTTTGCAAGTTAGCTCACTGAGACTGTGCCACAGCCATGTGTAACCATAATTGACACTGCACCACAACATTTCCTGGATTGTTTACAGTCACTTCTGTAGGGTCCATTGTCATTCACCTCTTTCCAAGAGACTGGAAGGTAATGCAAGTTTCGATATTACATATGTTTAACATTTTTGTCTTTTTCATTAAGGATATTGTTAACTATGAGCTACTTCTGAGGAGGCTACATGCATTTTATAGGTGGCTGACAAACAAGTTATCTGCTGAAAAGGGAAGCTTGGTCATTGTCCAGTTTGGGGAGGAAAAACCCAAAACCAGGAAAGCTCCATAGTCATGTTCTTGTGTTTCCTACCCATTGGTGAAAGTTTAATATCAATCACTTTAAAATTAATAAATTTTGCAAGATGCTTTTCGGCTTTCTTTGTTCAAGGTTTAGTGAAGTAAAAATACAAATGACATCCAGGGTCTTGATGCCATCTAGTGTTGAAAGAATTACTAGTTCATGCTTCTGATTGCAGCTGGCCAGTTTTATTTTTTTTCCTGAAACAGTCTTGGCAAAGGGATTGAAAGAAAGAGGCGTGATTTGCTTTGTAATCTTCTTATTTGTGAAGTTCCTTTTGACCTTGAGAATTGTAATACAGTGTTGTGTTTCATCACAGGTGGTTGCAGATGAAAGTAGGTTCTTGTGTCTCCTTAGAAATACTTCTCTATTAATTCCCTATCAATATTACTAATGTCATGGGTATCCCTTTACCCTTAATGAATTCCAGACTTTTGGATCAGCTTGATCAAATTCTGGAGTTGAGCACAGATGAAGAAATTTAAACAACACTATTACAGTTGCTTTTGCTGGTAGAAACCTGTCCTACTTAAAAGAAATTCCCTTGTACTATATATACCAAATTTTATCCTGATTTTTGTCAGACATTTCAGGATTGTGCTGTACTTGAATTTTTCTACTATAGCTGGATGTGGCTCAAGCAAGAGGCCCAGCTGTTTTTGCTTCCCAGAGAGCTGCAACTTTCTCTGCTTTTCATGCTTACATGTTTCACAGTTTCTCTACTCATTCTCAGAGTAATATACATTTTAATGCTTTTAGCTTGCCTCTACAAATATTGTTTTTAAAATTTGTAATCTTTTTCCTATTTGTCATTTACCTTCATGGAGTGAGCAACCAAAACTTATGGTTTGGGGGTTTTTTCCCTGATGGGGTTTGTTCCACCTTGCAGAGCCAACAGTATCTGCCTGAAATATACAAATGTGTTGGAAGTGTTTGTGTCCTGTGTGTCCTATTGAAATGAAGTGCAGTTATTAATTGCTTGGGCTTTTAAACATTTGGCATTGAGGGTTTAAATTTCAGGAAATACACAGAATGCTTAGAATCTTTAAATTTGTTTCATGCATACAAACCAGTTTTCAGTTACTTGCTGTGTGTTTTGGGAAAGAAGAAGAGAGAAAAGGAATGTAAAGTATTTTGAATGTGAATCACTTTTGTGTCATTAAACCATTGCTAAGAGCTCGGTAGAACTTCCCCTCTGTGTAGCTGGGTTGGGTTTTTGTGTTCTCTTGGTTTAAAGATCTGTCTGATTTCTACACTGACAAGTTATAAAGAGTTAAAAGTCCTCTCACTGGCTCTGAATAAGGAAGCATTTTTCTTGTGGGTTTGTCTATTATCTGTTGTAAGAAACAGTACTGAAAGTGTGTGAGCTGTCTTCATGAGATGCCCCTTTTTGCCCTCTTTGTTAATGTCTCCATATTTGAAGTAAAAATAACATTCCTGAAACCAGCAGCTTAAGAATGAAACAAAGCTTTTGTGAACCTGTTTAAACATCATGGTTTCTGCTTTGATGCAAGTGGTCCTCAGGATTTGTAGTGAGCTCTATTAATAGAATAGTTCAAAACTTCAGTTTAAACCTTTAAGCAACCATCAACCCTCCCTGATTTTACAGAGCTCAGCTGCTTCCTATGGTCACCCTGAGTCTTTCCAGCTGTTTTGAACACAGACAAGGCCAAGTCCAATTTCATTTGGTTTGGAATGCAGTAAGCTAAATCATGTGTCATATCCCTAACCTATAAAGAGTTCATGGCAGAGTATCCTTCTTTTTCTCCCTTTCTTATTTCAAGATGGAGTAGAGAAGATGTAGAAAGCTACAGATACCTCTTCAATTCCCTCTCTCCTGCTATGGTCTAGTTTTCATAGAAGCAAGGAAATGCAACTGCAAAGCAATCATGAAAGATGAAGTTGAAAGGAAAAGAAGAAGAATAAAAAAACTAAGGCAAATCTAGAGAGTGAGATATAGTGGATCTGCCTGAAAATTACCACATTTCTGTTTCAGTGAAGAGCATGAGCAAGAAAACAGAAGACCTGATAAACTGGCTGCTGTTTACTTCAGTCTGAACTGAAAGTCAAGTAGCAAAGTTTCATTACATTGTAATGTTTTGGTGCACTCATATCCCTGCAGATTCTTGAAAAGACTGTGTATTTTGTGTTCCCACTAATTTCCCGTGTGATTTTATTTGCAGGGTTTTTGAATGTATACTTTGTGTATGTCAGTTTTAAGTCATGTTCTACTGCTCTCTTGCAGAAAAGCGTTGTCCCATCCTCCAGAAACCAGCAGGTGTGACAGTTCTCCCTCCCACATGTGGGCTGGAGCCTGCCATTTCTGGGACTGTGTGCCAGCTGAGCTGTCCCCAGGGATTCATCTTGTCTGGAGCTAGAGAAGAAATAAGGTGCATTTCATTTGGGAGATGGAGTGCAAACATCCAGGAGGCTCTGTGTAAAGGTAGAGACCAGCACAAAATCATGTCTGTGTATACATGAGTGCAGAATTGAAGGGAAGCACACAGCAAATAACTGAGTGAGGACAGGCTTGTAGGGGAAAGCACAACTTAAACAGTGTGAAGGACGTATTGCCTGTACTTTACAGCTTGCCTGTCAGATTTACTTGTAGTTTGTAATAATAATGTGGAGTTCAGAAGTCCCTTGAGTGTAATCTTGTAGTGCTTATCATCGAGTGCCTCTCCTGGGCTCCATCTCTCATTTGTTAGGAAGCTGCCTGCTAAAAGGCCTGATGTGCAGGTAAATTTGATATTTCAAAGTAGAGGTGAAAGCTCATAGCTGAAAGACATTCAAAGTGGAACCCACACTTCTAATAAAATAATAATGGTAATACTATCATTACTGATTTAGCACAAGTTTATGTAAACCCTGTAGTCAGAACAGAACTGCAAAAGCTGTGTAAGCCCTGGCTGATAGAGAGACTGTAGAGAAATGTTCATTTTAGTTGTCATTGAGTGGCTACAACTGTTGACATGCCCCAAGCAACAATGCCCAAGAGTTCAGGCCAAAATTCACTAACACCAAGTGTAATGGCTGACACAGAGTGTAAAGTTGGGAAGAAGGAGGTGGCATGCATTTCAGTATGGTTCTGCCATATTTACCCACCTCTTCTTGAAGTGTTATGTTATTTATTCCCTTACACACATGCATAACTGAACTGGAAAGGGTCTGGCTTTGGATTATGGCAGGATAAAAACAGGAGTTTGTCTGGGAATATGCTCTTCACCTCTTCATGAACTATTGTGCTCCGAGAACTATTTCTTTCCCCCAGACTGGGGCTCTTGCCAGGCACTGGGTGATGGAACAGTACAGAAAACAGTCACACCAGTCGTCATGCCAGGTCACTACAGAAACTGAGGCTTTTCTTTCCTCTGTACAGGCCAGGAAGATTTTGTCTCTCTCTTTAAACATACTCTTTCTCATTTTTTGATGTACCACATTGTTTTTCTGAATCTCTTGTGTAAACCTGGGCCAAACCACAGTTTTTAATATTTGATAGGATCCCAGCACAGGCTGAAGTGTTTAGATCAAGATAAAACAGCACGGCTTGGGTTCAAGCTTTTAGATATTACCAGTGCACAAATCCCTAATGTAGGAGGCACTGAGAAACTCTGGAGCTTATTCTTTTTGAGTAAAAATGAACAGTTGTATTTCAATTGCTTTCATTCTTGTTATTGTCTTTCTCTATTTTGCTGCCAACATATTTGGCCAGTTCAAAAGAGCCATTTTCTTTCTGACTTATTTATTATTAGCCTTTTTAGAGAATATCACTTTTAAGTGGAATTTGCCTCAGCCTGAAGGCTGTGGTCAAGGGAGTGTGAACCATAAGTGGTAGTTATTTATAAGAGTGCATTTCTAATAAAATCTTCATTTGAATGAGTTCAAAGGAAGTCAAAATCATATGTATTTATTGCCTTGCATTCTTAATTATGTAATTTAATTGCCTGAGTTATGTTTTTACTGGAACTATTTCATAATAAAAATATAAGTGATATCAGCTCTGAGTTGTTTTAAAGCCTCTTGGGCATAGATGAGTTCAGAGCCAAATGTGTCCTTGTCTTATGATTCTAGAGACCATTTATCAAGCACTACAGCAATAAAATAACCTGACCACGAATATTTTGGGAGGCCTTGTGCCAGGGAACACAGGAAGTACTTCAAGTTTGTCAGAGAAACTTGAGGTGCAGATGTTGGTGGTGGTGATACCCATATTGTACCACCAGTCCTCTGGAACCATCTGGCACTGTCACATGTCACAAGAAGGCTCCATTTGTCCTACATAGCACCTTGTAACAGGAGTTTATTAAGGAACATTTCCAGCAACTGCTGCCTGAATTCTTACATTGTTACCTTTTAGTCAGTTCTACAGCATGCTCCAGAGAATTTGAGTCACTATTGTCTTGTTCATAGTACATGTATCATGTCACAACTACTTTCAGGTGGTTTTAGTTACTGACTATCAGAAGCAAGTGTTTTCATCTGTATGTGTCCTGTGTCTGGACAGGGAAAGGATGGAGAAGGAAGGGATGGGTAATAAAAGAAACAAATTTATTCTTATTTATTACTTGAGGTTTGATTCTGTGTAGAAACCAGAATATCATTCTGCGCAGTGATAAACAAAAATACAGCAAAAATCAGTTCTTTCCACAGGAGAATTTACTATTCATGTATGAATCTCTAGGCAAGAATTACAAAGAGGCAGAGACAGGAAGTTAACAAAAATACTTACATTTATATTCCATGCAGTATGAAAAAGAGTGATTATAAGGTTTTACTTCTGTAATACCACCTATAAAACCAGACTGTCTTTTTCTGGTTTAGATATTGAAGCACCTCAGATTCGCTGCCCAGACAATATTGAGACTGTGACTCTGGAACATCATAACTCTGCTAATATCAGCTGGCAGGTACCAACAGCTGAGGATAACTCTGGTGAAGAGGCAAGTCAAAATCTGTATCTATTTAACTGGAGGCAATCTGTCTGATTTCAATTAATTTTATGATCCACTAGAATTTCTTTCTTCTGATAAGCAGAAGTGGAAGAAAAGTCTCCTAGAAAGTTTGTATCTTGAGAATTCAGCATTTTCTATCTTGTTTAGAGTTATACAGTCACAGAACACTGCATGGACTGTTAGTGCATAAAACCTCATATGGTTAATTTATGTGGTCAAACAAAAGAATGTGCTCTTGTTTGTAATATGAAGACAGCTGCTTTAAAAATGAGCTCTTAGAATGTGAAGAAGTTTAATAAACTCGTCTCAGAAGGAAGGAAACCAGTTCATTAATCTAAAGGGCTAACAAATATGCACTGTGATGAGTAAAAATTAATTTCAGCTTCCTGGGTGAGAAAGATAAATCTGATTTTCCTGTGCAAGGTTCAGAAATGTGGCCATCGGCTACTATATGTGTCAGGAAATGGAGTTCCAGGAAAACTTGCTCCAGAGCTGTTTCATAAGGAGCAGCATTCCCTACAGGCTCAGGCATGATCAAATTACAGCAGCTGAATGCTTTATCAGCAGTCAGCAGAAGAACAGTGAGTCTGTGCATGCTCTAATGCAGGAGTTTGCTGCACTAGGAAACTGAGCTATCCCAGTAAAAGGGATTTGAGTTCACACATTATTTCCTGTGGCATAGCCATGGTCAGGTACTACAGCTCTGCTGACACAGGGTCGTTCACTGAACTGTAGAAGCCAAGTGCCATACTGAGGCATCTGTGGGCTATTGACTCAAACACATACAGAGATTAAAACTGGATATGTAAGTATTTGTGGCCCACAACTGTCTGCTCCACTCCTCTCCCAGGTGTGCTGCCCTTGCAGCTGGAAAACTGACAGCAGACAAAACAGGTTCTAAGCTGGCATAGTGTGTCTTCAGTCCCATTTGACACATAAGGGTTAGTATGGAATTGTCTTAATGCACAGTGCTGTAATCTGCACCAGGTCAGGGTCCAGATCCTGACTAGGGAAATCCCTGTCGCTGTAAGGAAGGTAGACTTAAGAAGGGGCATGGAACACTCTGTTGTAAAGTCCATCCTCATTATTTTAAGAGGCTATTTGCATTCAGCCTGGACAGGCTTGACATTGAAGGATACTATTCTGTCCACTTTATGAAACATGAATATCATGATTAGTAACCAGCTTTGGCTTTTAAATAATGCATGTTTTCCTATATAGGTCTCAGTTCATGTTACCCCAGCTTTCATACCACCATTTCTGCTCCCAATTGGCGAAGTTGACATTACTTACACAGCAACCGATAAGTCAGGCAACGAGGCAAGATGCACATTCAATGTCAAGGTGATTGGTAAGTGCTGGTAAAAATCACTGGGGAGGCTGTCCATCATGGCTGAAACCTTCTTTTTTGTGCAGAAAGAGATTGTGAGTCACTGTGGCCTCTATGTGTGCAGTTATAAGCCCAGGAGTATTGTCATCTCCATAAAGGCTTTGCATATGTGCAGTCTCTGCTGGCAATGTTCAGTTTGGGGTGCATTTTATTCTGCTGTCTTTCTAATTGTTAAGATTTCCCCTCACACTGGTTCATTAAATCCATGATTGCGTTGTCAGTTATTGCTTTCCTCATAAATCTCTATTTAATTCTTGAAAGAATCCAACAAAGTTTCCAAAGTTCGCACATATTGCACTGATGCAGATCATTATTCAAGTATTTCTGTCAGACAGTTGTGTTATTCAGGTGCCCTGCAGGTAATGCAAGGTTAGCTCTGTAGAAGGCAAACCCTGCAGAAACCATAAGTTCAGCAGAATAATGACTCTCATCCATTCATTCAGCATCTTCCAATTGCAGCAACTTCCAAGTGTGCACCTTTGTTGTATGTTCTGATATGAAATTAAAGCTGCTATTCTGGTTATAGATGGTATTTGAATGTGGAAGTAGTTCTGAAGGCTAATGTCATGCCATCCTTTCAAACTCTGCAGATGCAGAACCTCCTGTAGTTGACAGGTGCAGATCTCCACCGCCCGTGCAAGCAGCAGAGAATGACTACCCAGCGACATGGGAAGAACCAGAATTTTCAGACAATTCAGGTGAGACAGCGCTCCCCAAAACATACATGCAACAGTGGAAGGCTAGAGAACTCCACCTGTTCGCCCTTGATCCCTTGGAGTTTGGTTACTGAGATTTACTGAGCTTCTTTTTACTTAGTTATTTTTAAATAATTTTGAAGATTTGCTGCCATTTCCCTTTCCATTTGTCAAGGTTGGGTATGAGCAACGCTTTTATTTACTGATGCTTTCCATTGTCTTTTAATTCTTCTAGGTGGTCCACTGACTGTCACTAGGAGTCATGCACCTGGAGATCTCTTTCCCAAAGGAGAGACAACAGTCCAGTACACAGCTGTGGATCCTTCTGGCAATAACAGGACGTGTGAGATCCACATTGTCATCAAAGGTGTGTTGTTTTCAAATTCTGGCCAAGATCTGGCATTGTTTAACTGAATATCATAAAGGATGCAAGATTGCTCCATCTCCTCCTTTGGGTATTCCCATTTTATATTGAGGTAATTTGAAGGCAATCAAAATATTTGCTAGTACCAACAAATAAATTGCCTATGACTGAAGCAGTGAATTTGGTTTTATAAATTCAAATTACATATAAAAACATTGAAATTATGATTCATTAAGCACTTACAGTTTTTGCAGTAAAATGTATTAATAGGTGTTACTCAAATCTTGTTTCAAATCTGTAGTTAAAAGGAATTTTCTGCCAATTTTTCTCTAACTACATGCAAATACTGCAGCAGATAATAAAACACACTTTAGATTTTGGAATATGCCTGTACCTATAGATACACTACTGCATTTTGTTTATTGCACAGACATCTCTTCCCCACAGTTCACTTTCTCATTAAAAATCAAAAAAATAATTTGGCAGATAAATTATTAAGAATGAAAAATCTACTTCATATCTGCTTTCTACTTTCTATGTCTCATTTGGACATCTGTATAAAAATGTGTGCTAGTGAAGAGAGAATTTAAAGTCATGCAGACTGGAATTTTGGTTACAGCTTTCAGGAAAGGTAAGTTACAAATGAACGTGCTAGTCTCTGATTTGCTCTAAATTTTAGCAAGAACCAGCCAGTGGTCCTGAACTGGCATTTTATCAAAGTCTATACCACCTCAGACTTTTTGTGGTTCAGTGTTTGTGACATAGTATTTACAGACATTCACAATTTTATTCACAGCTGGAATGAAAAATGAACCATAACTGAGGTTATGAGGTAATCTTAGGATGATTCTAATGAATTCATATGTTGTAATGGTGCAGAACGGATAATATTTAGTTTCAGAACTCAAGATGTAATATAGTTCACTAGAATTCATTGTATAAAGTTAGTGTGAAAATTTAGATTGATGTATTATATTATTTTAGTAAATAGTTGTTCATATGTATAACATTTTTATTAAGTCTTCATGTTTCTGGTTTTCCGATTGAAATGGCAGAATTTGAGAATTACTGAGCAGTAGCCTGCTCCTGATTCTATGGATATAGCAAGTAATGCTTCCACAAACTTCAATGGAGGCAAGATCAAGTCAATACTAGGTACTTTTGGAAATCCTATCAGTGCTGTCTTCATGCAGGATCACTTATTTCACCAGGTTAATCAATATATAAATCTTTGTTTTTTTCATAGGTTCTCCCTGTGAGGTTTCCTTTGAGCCTGTGAATGGTGATTTTATATGCACATCAGATGGAGCAGGAGTTAATTGCACATTGCACTGTGCAGAGGGTTACAGCTTTTCAGAAGGATCAAGTGAAAACTACTATTGTGCATATGATGATGGTCTCTGGAAGCCACCTTATTCTCCAGAGTGGCCTAGCTGCTCCTGTAAGTCTTACTGTTACTGAAATGAATCTGCAACTCAAGAAACACTACATTTAATGAGAAAGCAAATGAAAATATTTTAGAAAAATCTGACTTCTATTTATTTATAACAAATATTCTATGTCCTTTGCCTCTGAATTGTTTCAAATCTTGTGAAATAATGTTTGAAAGTCTGTAAATGTGTTATTTCAGAAGCTGTCTAAACCACAAAAATAGCAGACTGAAATAGAATTTCAATCCCAGGAATCACAAAATAGCAAAGATGGCAAAGCAAACAGG
Organism: Dicaeum eximium; assembly: GCA_013396995.1. Classification (NCBI taxonomy): domain Eukaryota; kingdom Metazoa; phylum Chordata; class Aves; order Passeriformes; family Dicaeidae; genus Dicaeum; species Dicaeum eximium. The sequence continues at coordinate 24,635 of VWZP01002387.1, read as the reverse complement.
ATAATTGAAACAGGTTGCTAACAAACATTATCAGTGTCTTTTTAATAGGAATACTGATTGAAATGCATAGTGTGTGCTGGGCTTACATATCTAATTACCAGCAGATTAGAAGAGTTTATGTGTTTCCTTTGAGAGGGAAAAGAAAAACTTTCCTCCTGCAAAACTTCAATGGTGGAATTTTCCACATTTGGTGACATTTTTATAATAAATGTATTAGAACTACATTTGAAGCCAGCCTTGGTACCATGTTGCATCCATTTCCATCAGAGTCAATTTCTTGGTTTCAGCAATAAAAGATCAGTGTTTCAGCTATGAAAAAACTAGAGGTTTTTTTCAGAGCTACCAATTTACAATCCATTACTTGGACACTTCAGAACTTTGTTTAATTTCTGGATAAGAATTTTTATATTTAGCCTAGCAGCATTAGTAATAAGACTTCCATATTTATTGCTTTCCTCTCAGAAGTTAGTGTGGAGTTTAGTTGACAGTTCATACGTTTTTTCCATTAGGAAAAAGCTGAAGTAGAAAAGTTATCTGGGTTTAAATTTCTTCTAACTTTTCCAGTAAATTTCATGCCTGCCAAAGGGTCATGTCATTCGCTGAGATGTAAGTGATCCATTTGGATCGCTGATTCAAAGACTGTGCTTCTTACCTTCTTGTGTTTCAGCCTAAACTGTCTTGATTTTAGTTCTGAAACTCTTGCACTGATCTGTAAAAATTTATTTCTCCAAAATTTTTCAGTAAATCGTTTTGCAAATCATGGATTCAAATCCTTTGAAATGCTCTACAAAGCAACACGATGTGATGACAACAATCTTCTAAACAGCTTTACTGATGCCTTTCAGAGTGCACTTGGTAAAATGGTAGGTTAGTAAATACTCCTTCCCTTTACATACTTCTTGAAAAATATTGTTGCTTTTTCCAAATAACTAATTTTGTACAAGGAAATTGACAGCAGAAGCCTGTAAGTTAAATCTGAGCTTTTTCAGAGGCTGACAAGTTATTTTTCAAAATAAAGATCACTCACTGGCATTTTAATGTAATTCAGTTTAGTCTCTAATGTGGACTTGTATGGGACAGAATTTATGCAAGTGTCCAAGTAGTTTAGGGAGCTGCAGCTGGTAGATTTTCAGTAGGCTTCCAAAGAGAACCTGTGTAGTTTTGAAACCAATCAATTGTCCCCTCAGTGCTGTTTTTGAAAGTTGGATGTGATCATAAAATAAATGCATTTTATGTAGAATACGTATGATATATAACCAAATATGTACAAACTGAAATATGTACAAATGGAAATACGTACACACATATATACAAATGGGTGCATTCCACATTTGTTGTGTACATTCAGGCACTTAAATCCAGTCACAGTGATCTGCTCATGTTTCATGAGTCTCTGAGTTCTCACTCTTACATTAAGAACTGCATGATACTGAATTTGAAGAGGCCCTATCTTTCTTCTCTGCCATGGCTCTTACTATCCACTTCAATATCACGATCTCCCTTGTTAATCCAGACATCTCTCCTCATCTAAAAAGTAGAAGCAGCAGAACTTTGAGTTCTGATCCCAGGAGTGGATGTCCAGGCCTAGTGTGACACCATTTTTCCAGCAGGGAAAGGTGGGCATCTACAGGTTTTTTGCAGAACACAGTCCATATTCTAATAAATGGTTGTCTACTAACTAATAAACATTTTTAGCACATACAGATAATGGACAAACTCCTGCAACTTCAGAACATATGTCAGTAACACTTGTCAAATGGCTGAAAACTTAGGTGACATGTCAGGCAATGTCTAACACTTGGACATAAATGTCTGTTACTCTCTTGCCCTGATTCAGGTTTGCTTTTTCCAGTAGAGAAATCTTGACTGGTTTTATTTATGTTTCTTTCCCTGGTACTATCAGGTTCCAGTGCCTTGGACTGTACCTACTGGCAAGTGAAAGATAATAAGAAAAAGTGGGCACTGACCTTTCCAAGCATTTACTTCAAAATGCAATGGTCTTGACAAACATTCAGAAAGGCTGTTTTGAATATGCTTATTCCTATTCCCAATAATTTGAAATTCTACCGGAGATATGAAAAGTGGCAATGAATGGGCAGGAGCATCTTTCAAATGAAAGTTGATATATACAAAACAAAACAATTTCAAAACATGGCCTATGGCCCAGTTTGCTTGAAACCTTTATGGAAAAAGCAAAAAATGCATACTTTATCAAAACTCATGCATTTGTCTATTCTCATGTAATCAATCTCCACTGGTTTTGTGGAGGGAAAAAAATAAACAATACCAGAAAGGTTTCTGATGAGTTTTCTGTTGTGTGATTTCTGACATGTGATTTCCATCCTCCTGAGATTTTTTCCCTCTCCTCTGAGGTCTTCTGATGCATAAGACCCTTTCCATGGGTAGGAAGAGGTGGAAATGAAGAAGTAAGGTTTGAAAGCTAGAAAAAAGTGACAGCAATTACAAGTAACAGAATTACAAGTAACATAGCTGGGAAAAAAACCAGGTGCTTTATAAATATGAGCTCTCCAGTCCACTTTGGAAGGGAGAAAAAAATGCCTGAATTTATTTCTGTATTCTTGGATTTGCCATGCAAGAGTGATTAATTGTAAGAGTAATGAATTGACATCTTTTCTGAAAAAAAAAAAATCTATTATGAAGAGACTGTACTCATGCAAGTTGCTTTCTTATTTCCAAGTTATATCAATAAAACATAGTCTTCTAGCAGACCTTGCCAGGCTTATAAGAGACATGAAAGGGGAAACCTAGCTTTACATTTTAATTAGAAGTTTTTACAAGTCAGGGGAGAGGGTTATCTGGTTTTGTGTTTTTAAAGTTGTTCTTCTTTATGTTGAAAGGTCCCATCATTCTGTAATGATGTTGATGATATTGACTGCAGATTGGAAGATCAGACACAGAAACACTGCTTGGAATATAATTATGATTACGAAAATGGATTTGCCATTGGTAAGTATTGATTCCATATGTTCTTAGACATTTAGGTTTAAAGCAGCATGATTCTTGCCACAATGTCTTTAGAGAATTTTTTTTAATAAATAAAATAATAATAATATAATAAGCAATTACATAAAAGGTTTTATAAAAATATTGTGGAACACTTTGATGTCTTGTATCAGTGCTGCTTCCTATATAGTGTGGAGGAGAATTTCCTGGGATGCCTTATGGTGGGGAGAGGAAAAAAGCACACAGAGTCCTAGAAACCTGCTTGGTTAGCCTAGAAAAAAGGAATTTCTTAAAAACATACCGTTTAAAACCAAAACACTGGAAAGCTACAATAAATAGATTTGGAGGTTCTTAAGAAAATGAGGGGCACCTGTGACGCCAGTTCAGATCTGCACAGAGTCCTCACTGTGTAAAGTTGTATGTGCTAAGTTGGCCCATTTGCTGTCAAAATACCTCCTGCATGCAAGGGCAGATTTTGCACCATGACAGTGGTTATATGAGAGTGAAAGCCATAACCATCCTCATGGTTATTCCCACTCTGGTTTATGCCAAAGTAAGTAAATTGTCATTTTCAGCCCATTTTTGAACAGCTTAGTGTCCATGTTGTACTGCTGTTGTTCTTGGCCTTTCTGAGTCCCGTGGGGGTGCTGAGAGCAGGAAAGCTGAAAGTGGATAACTTACAATACCTATCATAGCAGGAAGCATTTTGGCAGACCCATCAGAATCTGTCATAGGACTGTTTATCTTTCACAGGTTTATAGTGGGAGTTGCTTGGTAGAACTTCCTGCTTATGCTCACCTTTTATAATGCTCCACTCTGAGCATTCATTTGTGTTCAGACACGGGGCAGATCTGGATATCCAGTCTGCAGCTGTCATCAGGGTAAGGATGAATGCTGATGACAGCTGGAACTAATCTGTAAAGGCATGTGGAAAAAGCAGTGTTACAGACATGGAATGTAGCATCCTATTCTCTTCTGGTTCACGTCAACCTCTTACCAGAATAACCTTGTTGCTGTTTTTCAGGAGTTTCTCATGATTTTACACTGTGGAATCAGGAGAGAACTTTCCTCAAGGCATGAGACAGCAGTTTAGAAAATTAGTTGTGAAACACTCACATGATATTAAACTGTGGGATTAACTTGTCCTAGTTACCACTGTAAATAAAACATAATCTTGGTGATGCTAACAGATAATTGACAGATTTTTTTTTCTATCTTCATGTCTTTTAAAAAATAATCTAGATCAACAAAATAGACCATATCCTTCGAGATTTAGTAATCATGAAAAAGTAGATTATGTACAGAAAATGCTTTGATCAAAATCATGTTAGAGTGATGAAGGACATTAGACCTTCAATTAGAGGGTGAATTTGACTCACTAACAAGAAATTCCTGTCTAGGGGTAGTACACAGATAAGGTGATGCCTTTTCTGAGTGGCCAGACAATGTTAGAACTGTTCAGGAGTTGTTAAAAGAAGATGGAATGGAGACATGGCATAGGCTATGCTGTCTGTAAGTAGGCAAGAAGTGGAATCAAAGGCAATATGGAATTGTTGAAGAAGTTGCTGGCACGTAAGGGTGCAGGTAAGGGTTCATGCACGACAGAGGAAGAGAAAGAATTGCAACATGTAACTTTTATAACTAGTTCTTTAAAGCTTTGACTAATTTCACCAGACTCAGGACCTCTAGGATATCAGCGAGGAGTAAGATTTTTCATTAGTAAAAATGTGGGTACAGTGGCCACTTGTACAGAGTCAGAGTCGACACATATAATCTAAAGCTTCAAACAGATTATACTGGAGTTGTATTTTAGAAGTAAGTACAGGTACTTATTTTCCACATGATGTTGCTTATCTTTTCGTTTTTTTCTTAATGTCCCACAGGACCTGCTGGCTGGGGAACAGCAAACCACCTGGATTATTCCTATGGTGATTTTGTTGATGCAGTACAAGGAGAAGACTTACCCAAGCATCTCTCTGCCTCTGTAAAAGCAGCACCTGCTCGGGTCAAAAGGCATAAGCTGAATGTTCCAATGACTGACCAAAAAATCAAGTTAATATTTAACATCACAGGTGAGCCAATCAAAACACCAAACTTCTCTGCTTCCTTTTTTTTAAAAACTGCGTCTCCAATACATTCAGTAAAACTTCTTCAGCTCACAGAAGCTTGGTGAAGATGCAGATGGCAGTTCTCTGGGCACATTCATAGCCCCATTTCATCACAGACTTTCTTCTTGATGGAAAGATCACAGCCTCATGTCCATGGAGAGCTTTGTGCACATGGCCTCCTTTTCACTTTCCACTGACAGACTTGAGTGTTGCACTCTTGATAAATTCCAGAGTACACTGGAAGTGCTGACTGCAAAATCTGTGTGTTTTTGTGTTTGCTGTTTATATTCCAGCTAGCGTGCCACTGCCTGATGAAAGGAATGATACGCTGGAACTGGAAAACCAGAGACGGCTCCTTAAAACTCTGGAAACAATCACAAACAGGCTGAATAGAACTCTCAATAAGGAGCCTATGTATTCTTTTCAGTTTGCCTCTGAACTCATTGTAGCTGACACCAACTCACTGGAGACCGAGAAAGCCTTTCTTTTCTGCAGGCCTGGTTCTGTGCTGAGAGGGAGAATGTGTGGTAAGCCAGATGACTTGTTTCTTATGTGTATTTAAAATCCTTTAGCAAAACAAGGTTTTAGAGGATGTTTGCAGAGGGTTATGATTTGACACAGTCCTGCGCTTGTGGTCTCCCGTAACAATAAACTGCAAAAATGCTTTGCACAGTTTGACTTCCAGAGGATGTTTATGTTCCTAACCAAGGCCCGTGGAAAAGGGATGCTTTGTACCCAGGATTCCACTCCCAGGGGGAAATCAGGCATATCCTTGCTTGGCCATACAGAGAAAACAGTTCTCGGTATGCTGTTTTTTAACCCTGTTAGTCCTGTGAGTGGTGTGTAGCTAAGATGGGGAACTGGATTCCATTTCTTGTGCATGGTTAAGTCTTTGCAGTGTTCCAGAGAGATACCCTGTCTGCTGAGGAACAGAGTCACATTTCATAAAAACATTGTTTGACTAAATGGGAACTCCAGAGGCAAGAGAGGTATGTAGGATTTTTCACTCTGAGGGAAACTTAGGTTTCCAATATTACATTACAGTCAACTGCCCTTTGGGTACCTACTACTCGCTGGAGCATCTTACCTGTGAAAGCTGCTGGACTGGATCCTATCAAGATGAGGAAGGGCAGCTGGAATGCAAAAGTTGTCCATCTGGTAGCTATACTGAGTACCTACACTCTAGAAGCATCTCTGAGTGCAAAGGTAAGAACTTTTGTCTTATTTAGACAGCCACTTCTGAATTCTTGGTGACATCCTTTTGGACCCCATGGTGGAAGTACTGGAATGAAGCTAGCATGTGAAATGAGGAGCAGTCCTAATTGCACCTTAATGCATATGCGTAGGGAAATATCTAAGTTTTCATCACTGCTCTACCATGCAGAATGCCCAAGCAGAGGTTTTTAGGACATGGCCTTTGATGCTTTGTTTAATTTCTGTCTTACGTTTCTGTATTTCATTTCTGTAATTGCATTTTTCAGACACTAACACACTTGAAATAATTCCATTGTCATCCTTGCCAGCCCCTTTTGATCCTACCCTACAGTGCTGAGGTGCTGAGCAGCACAGAACCACTATGTTTTCATTACTTCTTCTGAAAAGGAAATAGCTAGTTTGATTTCATTTTTATTGTCTTTATTGCCATTAGTTTTGTTGATTAAAATGAGTAACTGAGTTGCAGTAAATCATCTGTGAGGCTGATTGGAGAGAATTCACTTGTTAATAATTCACAACTGCACTATCAGTACCCTACCACAATTGTCTTTTTTTTTTTTTGCTCTTTGTACCCATTAAGTCCTTCAGAGTAGAGTAGGCTCCAGAAATAAAATTCCTTGGGATGTGTATTGTGATTTCAACAATATTTTCAGAGATCAGGAGCCATGTATCCTGTTGGACATTGCTTAAACTTTCTGAACTCTTTTGCATTATAGCTCAGTGCAAGCAGGGGACATACTCACCTAATGGTCTTGAGACGTGTGAAACATGCCCACTTGGAACATATCAGCCATCATTTGGATCCAGGAGTTGCATCTCTTGTCCAGAAAATACGTCAACAGTAAAAAGAGGTGCAGTGGATGTCTCAGCTTGTGGAGGTTTGTAATAAAAAGGGTAATGAATTTTTTAGACTAAATACTAAAAATGTCTAAATTGTTGTTTAAACATCAGCTAATGTTATCCAATTCATCTGCCTGAGACTGAATTCCTCTTCTGGTTAAGTGTAGACCAAGTAACATTTCTCAGCAAAATGATAGGTCATTTCCTGTTACCAATTACCCTTCTTCTGATTCTTATATAATGAGGAATAAAATGAAATATGTGATGGGTACCTAAATTAAAATAGAATCTTTTTCCTTATAGAAGAGAAAGGGCATTGTCACTATTGTTTCTCTTTTGTTTCCTGTACAAAAATTCTGAATTTTAACAAAGTTAGATCAGTAATTTGTTCAAAGAAATTCTCCTCAATTGTCTTTGGCAAGCTTTGCCAGAAGAATTCCCAAGGAAATAGTCTGTAAGGATTCATGGTGCAAAAAAGTCTTTGTCCTTACTCCTTCTTGAAGGGGGAAAAAGCCAACAACAGCTAAAACAAACAGACAAACCAAAACCAACAAACTAAAAAAAAAACCCAACCGAACAACAACTAAAAAAACAGGTGTGAGGGATAGAAGGGAAGTTCCATTTTAAAGCTGCCCCCAGAGAAACAATAGTAATAAAACTAAATTCTTCCCAGATATTTCCATAAAGCTTTGAGAACAACATGGTATCTCACAGAAGAATTGAAATCGACATTTCCTAGGGTTGTGAATTCCTGTCAGATTTCATCCTCTTCCTTTTAAGAAGACACTATGACAGGAGAAGAGAAAGTGATAAAAAAGAAGTGGAGGGAAGTAAGGTGGATGTGCAAGGGACCAGGTCACTCAAAAAGGTTTTCTTCCTCTTGCAGTACCGTGTCTGGCAGGCGAGTTCTCCCGTACAGGTTTGACACCTTGCTACCCTTGTCCCAGAGACTACTACCAGCCAGAGCCAGGAAAGTCCTACTGCTTGTCTTGTCCCTTTTACGGAACAACCACCGTTATCGGTGCCAGATCCATCACAGACTGCTCAAGTAAGCCAAATTATCTCTGCTGGATAAAGTGAATAAGGGGAACTTCTAAAAGATAGCCAGAAGCAGTCTTAACAGAAAACATCCCACTTACTCTCAGGACAAATGCAGGATTTTGATTTCAAGCTGTGAAGTTCTCAGCTGGTTCTGCCTACTGGTGTTGCCTCTGTTTTTAAGACTAACTCTGATACATGCCAAGGCTCAATAAACACAGTATGCATATGCTGTGTGTATGTACAATGTGTGTGTGTGCACATTGCCTATGTGTACCATACACATGTGCTATAGCGAGAACTATATATAAATATACATGCATGCATCTGTACATAAAAACATATAAAATATTTTTATGTGCACACACATGTATGTGTTTTAGAAATGTATGTCCTTACAAATACTTTTTTTTTGTAATGGGTACTGTAAAGTTTGCTTTTTATTCCCACAAATTCACTTTTTTCAGCCTATTTTTAGACACATTACTAACATGCAGTTATTATGCTTCCATGGAATAGGGAGCATTATAACCTTGTTACACAATGTTAGTAACAGTGCTTTCATATCTTTACTCTTTAGGTTTTGGCTCTACTTTTTCAGCAGCTGAGGAAAGTATAATGATGGTACCAGCCTTCCCAGAAAATATCAGCAAGCAGTACAAAGCCAGCAGTCAGGTAAGGACAAGTGTTATTTTTCCAGTGCTATCTCAAATGAAAGAAAAAGCACCTCATGCAGCAGTAAACAAGTAAAACCTTTTAAACTGTAATTCTTTTTCTAACTTTATTTCCTGAAGAGATGAAAGCAATGGTTAAAAGAGGAGCACTCAAACTCTCTTTGTAATCATAGAAGCACTTTCATTGAACAGAGGAAGTGGCATCAGCTCTTGACAACCTTAAATTCTGGTTTAAAAGCCTTCACCTGATGTATGAAATACTTATTGCATTTGTAAAAGAAAAGAACATGGAAGAGGTTCAGACAATCTAGAAAAAGTGTATTGACTGTATTCAGTCATCTGAGGACTTCCATATGCTGAGTTCCAGAAAATGCTACCAGACCTCTAAGTCTCAGATGTAAAATCTTGAGTTTACATATTGTAACACAGCTAGACTTGAGAGGAGGCAAGGAGAGCTCCCTTCTGTTGTGAGTACCCTCTCTGAAACATAGGCCAGTGAAACTAGTCTAGTGACAAGGTTTGCTGGACATGCCTCCTTACCCCCAACCCCTCACCCCCAGCCTGTAACTCTTGACAAGGCTGCTTTGATTTAATGGAATTTGGGGTATTGTGCCAAAAGGAGCAAAGTTGACTTGTAGCAAATTTGGCCTGAGCCATTATATAACACAGGGAGAGGAGACAAATTGATCTCCTATGGTTTTAGTTGACCATTGACTCAAGGTCTTTGATGAATTCAGATTTGCAAGAAAGGAGAAATAATGCCACAAGGTGAAGTTCCCTGCCAGGTCACCTGATGGCCAGTAGCAGGAAGTGATGTGCTGAGGTAGAGGGGTAAAAAGTGGAGAACTTGCATATATGTGAATCATAGCTTAGACAGTTTTCAGGGGATTTTGCTAAGTAAAAGGTAATTTTAAAATAATATTCAGATTTGTGGTATTTTTCAGTAGGAAAAACCCACAAATGGTTAGCATGCTGAGAAGACAGAGGAGAAACTAGGAGAAACTAATGCTGGTGACTCTTGTATCCCATCTTTCCAAAGTGACTAATGGACATACAGTTTAAAACTAGTGTGTTGTGTGCCAGCTTTGCTGTAAGTGTATCATCTGTGCCTTTAGCAGGTCTTTCATGAGTGTTTTCTGGAACCGTGCCACAATAACGGGACATGCAAGCAATTGGGAAGTGGATACATCTGCATATGCCCTCTTGGATATACAGGTAAAAAACTAGGAAGAAGGTGAAGTAGCTACTACTTCATGATGCCCTTAAAATGAGGAAGTATAAAGGAGTAAAGCATTTCAGTGTAGCTTAACTAATTGGAATATTCATCACATATTTAGAATATATAAGAAAATAGATACTTCTTCATGTCCTTGCTGAATTATGTTGTGTTTTGCAGAACAGGTTTTAAATGGGATTTCTTTTAATGGAATTTGAGGATGTGAAAAATCATGTCACATGGCAATAATTATGATTAACAAAAGCTAGAAATTTGCTGTCTTGACAGCTAATTCCACCTGTACAGAGCTTGTACTTGTCTTCAGTGTTAGCTACTCAGTTGCACAAAATCAAAGAGATGTCTTATAATTCAGCTGTTATCAATAAGTTACTTTTGATTGCTGTTCTCTGAAGCTGATCAGTCTGTTGCTCAGTGTGCATCACACCTTTCTAACAACATTTGTCTCAGGTCTGTGTTAAAGCACAATCTAATGAAAAGATAATAAACCTAAATGTCTGCTAATGTAGGCAATTAATCATGTTTTCCTACATTAGGTAGTCATGGCATCAATTTTTCTGAAGAATTTTAAATTTTGTCTTCCTACTCTCAGTCCTTTATTTTGCATTCTAGGCTTGAAATGTGAGACACAAGTTGATGAGTGTAAATCATCTCCTTGTCAAAACAATGGAATATGCAAAGATGGCATTGGGACCTTTGTTTGCCACTGTCAACCAGGCTATTCAGGTAATTTGTTTCACTTCATAGATTTTCTTCAGACGGGCTTGGTTTCTGTGCCAAGTAAGTAACACAAAGCACAAGTGCTGTGTAGTTCCATATCCAATTATAAAAGGAAAACTATATGATCTACAGGTTAGAGTAAGGTTCTACTATGTATGGAATGATTTTGAAATAAAAGGACAAGCATCCAAGGACAGGGTGTGGGAGTGTGTGTGCCTGTGTGTATGCATGTATCCTTCTCCTTTGTGACATTTCTAGTCCGAAAAAAGGAATAAGGGTTAGGGAATTAGTAAATACTTACAAGGAAAGTGCTTGTGAGACTGACTGCCCACCTAGCCACAGCATCTATGTGGTTGCTTTACTGCAGCCCTAGGAATAAGTGAGTGGGCTTTTGCTTATATTTTTTCTCAGTGTTTTTAACTCTCACCAGCATGCACATTGAAGGTATTGAAATTTGCAGGGAAACTAAGACACTTGAATAGCCGGCCAAAACAGCACCTGATTTCTAAACATGGAAATAAACTACTGAGGAGATGATTTTGTGTGGTCAAAAACAGTTTTCCATTAGAAATGATCTCACTTATTGTTTGTGTTTATGACTACACATTTATTGACATCAGCATTAGCTGGATGGGTTTTTAAATGTTGTAAAGATCCACAATGGACTTTGCATCTTGATCCCAGCATCTAAATAACACAGATGATCTTTGTAGCTGTTGCAGTAGTGCAGTCAGTCGCGTAATTTTGTCACCCGCTCTCGGTAACCTTTTGTCACGCTCGCAGCACGGTGTTGTTCTGCTGTCCACGTCCAGCCACTGCAGCACACAGCCTGTGCCTGTGTCTCAATCATGCCTTGTAATTCTTGCTTGTAATCCTTGCTGTTCAAAGGTCTCCTGTGCGAGGAAGACATAAATGAATGTAGCTCCAGTCCGTGTTTGAATGGAGCCCACTGTGTTGATGGCAAGAATGGTTACCGCTGCACGTGTGCAAAAGGGTTCACAGGTACACCTTGTTCTCTTTAAGTCAGCTTTTACTCTTTCTGACCAAAAAATGTGTCTTGTCTTCCTACCCTACCCAAAGTATTTCCATCTCACTGCTCTATAGCAATATATATAATATATTGCATGTTGATATGAATGTAAGTTATGGATGTTCCTCAGGTCCATCTAGTGTCTCAGACTCTCTGTAATGTAAATGTGGCTTCAGAAGGATTTACTAAGTGCTAGATCTTCAATTACTAATTTTGCCATGAACTTGCTGTGTGATGTTAAGGAACAAATAGCAACATTCTAATGGGTTCCAACGGTTGGTTTGAATTTCATTTTAAAATAAAAATATTTTAATAGTAGATAAAATGGTCTATATTAAAACTAGTCCCCAGTCCCATACCCTGCTTTCACAGATTTCTATAACAAATGCATATATCTGTTGATTATCATGTTGCCAGAAAGCTCCACTATAAAATCACACGCAATTTCAGTGCTCATGACATAGGGCCTCTTTCACATCATAAATCACAGAATCACGTATTTCTGGCTTTCACATATCTCCTTAGAGTTAGGGGTTCAGCCAGATGTCTTTTATAGTAGGTTTTCATTAATTGCTCAGAATAGTTTCTCAGGTGATTTCCTGGTTCACCCCAAATTAGTCATGTTTAAATTCAACAGTTTGGTACATGTTATTTCTGTAACTGTTAAGATGGTTCTCATACTTCTTCTGTGTTTACTTAACCTTTGTTAATGGAGTAAATTCCAAACCTGGATGGTTACTCTGATGTTTGCTTTTTCTCAGAAGATCAGCTACATCCTTTAAAAAACAGAGATGGGTTAATAATCTTCTTTCTTAGGTTAAGTCAATCTAGAGCTGTTACTTTGTTCTTCTTTCTTTTTTTTTCCTCAGGTGATCGCTGTGAAAGGGAGATGAATGAATGCCTTTCCAACCCATGTCTTAATAGGGCTGTTTGTGAAGATCGAGTTGGAAGTTTCTCCTGCAAATGTCTCCCAGGTTTTACTGGTGTCTTGTGTGAAAGAAACATTGATGAGTGTCTCAGCAGACCCTGTAGGAATGGAGCTACCTGCAGAGATGGTATCAACAGCTTCAGGTGAAAAACACATGATTGATGTGATATAATGAGGAAAGTCAGATATGTTGAGGTGCCTCCACCTTCTTAGATTTCAGAAAGCATATTTTGGCAGCCTGATCCAAAATAAGTGGTCCCTTTATGAACATTAAAGGAGATCTTAAAAGACAAGAAAATATATCCTAGTGTATTGCTTCTTAAAATATTCCAAGGAAAACAGCAAAGAAAATACGCAGAGTTTAAAATGTAAGCATGGTGGGACTGCATGGTATTAATATTGACCTTCCAAAAGATGTCCATTTTCCCAAATTTCAGGGGCTTATCTTGCTTTCCACTGGAATATGATGACCAGTGATGTACCTGGTAATACTACATTTCTATAGCTTGGAAAGAGAGGGGTAGCTGTATATCATGAGCCTATACAGGTTAAAATACAAACCACAGTGGAAATTTCCAGCTATTTAATTTTATGATTTGGAGTATCTGAACTCAGATCAGAAGCTAAAAATGCCAGCAGAAATGTCATATCCTACATCACTGTATAAGTCAACGGGCCAGCTGTTAATGTCTGTGTTTAGATTAGTCTTTCCCTCCCAAAAGCCCCAGAAGTTTTGGTGCCTTTCAAGCACCTTGGTTTTCCAAGTATCAGAGGTTTCAGTCTTTGTACTGGCTTGGTTTTCCCTCTATATAAAGGTGACTGAAAAGTTGAGTATCTCTCATCTTTAATTCTGTGTATGTAAGAGGTATATTTTATTCATGGAAGTGCGATGGTTATGTCTCACAATTCCATATAAAGAAATGCAGGCTATTTAAATACTGTATTGTCCCTGTATAGAAGTCATGTTATACAGCTAATAGAATACAAGCATGCTTAAGAGGAATGACCAAAATAAAACTCCCTTAATTCTGTAGTATATCATCTGTTGATATTTTTAGCATCGTTATATACCATTCTCATTGGCAGATCTGGCCTCATAGCCAGAATTCTTTGTTACAGTGGCTGTCACCTTTGAAGTGTGCTTCTCTTCCTGCACAGGTGTCTGTGTGTGACAGGGTACACAGGACTGAACTGTGAAGTGAACATCAATGACTGTGACTCCAGTCCCTGCTTAAACCAAGCCACCTGTGTGGATGCCTTGAACTCGTACGTTTGTAAATGTCCCCCTGGCTTTACAGGCAGCAGGTGTGAAACAGGTACACAGGACTAAGTCTCAGAAAAAGGTGGCTTGACTAAGTCTCTGTGCAAGATTTTCACTGGCTGGGCTGATCTCATACAGCTTCCCCAGAAAGAAGCTAGGGTGGTGGGACTGTGAGAGGATGAGTGAAGCCTGTGTGACTGCAGCATTAATAAGTGTAATTGCAGACAAGTAACAGCATGTGTCTGTATAATTTCTCTCTTCTAAGGCATGGTTCTAGCTTTTTAATACCCAGTAGGTCTATTGAATTTAATTTGAATTTGCTTTGTGTATCTGAGTTAAGTATATCTTTCTGTTTCTTGTATTTTGTATAGGGTTTTGTATCATAGGGTTGGAGATTAGTAAGGAGTAGTCTTAGCTTCAGTAGTCCTAAAGGCATCAAGTTCCCTGCAGGCAAAAGGGTATCAAGTTTGCTACAGGCATGGGTCACACCCATAGCACAACTTCCTGGGGGATACTAGAAACGTTTGAACCACAAGGCTCAAATCCCTCTCCCGGGAAATTTTGAAGTAGGTGGTGAATCTTTAAAGGAAGCCATGTTGATTTCACAAAGACAGTAGAAGACATTTACACCTGCCATCCTATGTCAGAGTTTAACATCCACCTTTCAGGAGAGCTCCACTTGATAGCATTGCATGTAGCATTCCTGTAAAGCATATCACTGTGCACTGAACAGTAGCACAGAAGTGCTGTCCCACACCAGGGCAGTGTATTTCAGTAAGTCCAGAACAGGAAAAATCTTGAGTTGTTTTGGGGTTTTTCTTCAAAGCTTGATTAAATGGAACCAGCTGATTATACCTCTTTATGTTGTGGGATGGTAGATGGTAGATGGATATGTCATTTCAGTGATGGAGGACAGAGAAGAAAGGTTTATGTTCATTGCTAGATAATCAGTGTCTTTTACAGATATTTGTCTTCAAGCACTGCATTCTTGCCTTGGAAAGCTCTGTCTGCTGGCTGATGTTAGACTGCCAAAAGTTCTTTCTACTTTCTTTAGTGAATAATTTTTGTAGCAGGACTGCATTCCACTTTATTGCGTTTGCTTAGATTTTACTAGATTCTCTTTCCATGTTTGTGTGAATATTGTTCTGAAAACTCTTTGTCTTTGTTGCAGAACAGTCTTCTGGTTTTAATCTTGATTTTGAAGTCTCTGGTATCTATGGATACGTCATGCTTGATGGTGTTTTACCCTCTCTTGGTGACATCACCTGTACATTCTGGATGAAATCCACTGACACTACAAACTATGGGACTCCCATTTCTTATGCAGTAGAAAATGGAAGTGATAATGCATTTCTTCTGACTGACTACAATGGGTAAATCACAGTTTTGCTTTTCTGTAGCTTACAGATGTCTTGGATTGATAAAGGAAGTGTAGAACAGAAGTTGAATATAAGCTTTGCCTACTTTGGGGTAGAAAAATCTGCATCCAAACTCCCTTGACAGAGTTGTCTCTTTGTTTTGTTTTTCTTCTTGCTTTGTTTCCATCACTTTTTGCTCTATAGAAGAGTAATGGCAAGAGAGCCATAAATTTAGACAAGACTATTTATTTTCTGTAGTATATTCACATCTTTTCTAAATGTCTCATTGAGGCAATGAGTGCAACAAATGGTGCTCAGCACTCAGAGTACTTCTGGCATGCTTCTAGAGTATGACTTGCACTTTTATGAAAGCAGAGTATGACTTGTAGTGTGACTCCAAACTCAATAGGAAAAATTAAGAATCCACTACGCAGCCATGACTTGAGCCTTAATGTTTTGTTAAAAAAGCATGTCACTTGCATTTCACAAAGCATTTCACTGTGCTTTGTACATGATAACCAAGTCCTCTGGGACAGAGATATCTGTGATGATCTTTCAAGAGAGATTTCTCATGTGATACAGTCCCAGTTATCTTGTTAGTCAAATAACATTTGTTTGGTTCATGGGGGACAGACCATGCTTTTTGAGTAGCTGCGTGCAGCTGGGTATGCCTGTGTCCTCCTTCCATGCAGCTGGGTGCTTTATGTGAATGGGAAAGAGAAGATAACAGACTGCCCTTCAGTGAACGACGGCAACTGGCATCACATTGCGGTGACGTGGACGTGCAGGGACGGGGCATGGAAGGTGTACATCGATGGAAAGCTGTCCGATGGAGGCAGCGGGCTCTCTGTCGGATCAAAAATCCCTGGTATGCTTTATTTGTATTGTACCACAGTCGCCTTCATCCTGTTCTCATTGCAGAATAGGCAAGAAAATGTTTAGGTGTTTTTAGTATATATTCACGTTTTCAGCATTTCTGAAAATACTCATGTTTGCTATTCTTTTTTTGTGAGGACAGTGCCCCTCACTTAGCAGCACTGAAGACAAAATGCATATCTCTAGGGTTTATTGGTAGGTAACTTGTTTTATGGACAGCACAGCTTTGTCCACAAAGGAACCTGTGCAGGGCTGGTTCTGGGATGGCTTTGTGAGAGTAAGAGTCTCACTCAACAAAATAAAGTTTATCTGGCATTTCCCTTACATGCATGTGTTCAGGGTTAATTCACTTAGCCTTTTCCTGTTCTTTTCGTCATATATTTGAAGTTATTTTATATTTTTTCAAACAAGGTGGAGTTTGCTATTTCATTGTTTCCTGTGATCAGTTATCTATTGAGTAATATCAGAAGGCATAAAAAGGATTATCTTCAGCATTGAAGAGCTATGAAAAGCCTGGTATTATTTGGCTGCAAAGAGGTTTTGTTTTGGTACTGTTTGCATACTGCCACCATCCAAATTTACATAGAATTTCAAAAGACTATTTTATTAATATAAAAAATAAAATATTGAAGCATTTTAGTCCATGATCCTTATGTTTGCCCCCGTCTTTCCCACTTAAATTGGAGTTCTCTCCAGAGATAAGACCTAAGGAAGTGTGCTGTCTCCATTACTTGTTGACCTTGTCTACATACCCTATGATGTAGAAAATGCATGTTCACACATTAATGGACAAGGAGAATAAATTTAACTCGTGTGCTATGTCTCAGAGCACTGACTGCTCTCAGTGTGCTTCTGAGGGTATGGAATCACATTTGACCTGTACGACTTTGTAAGCTTTTGTTACTTACAGGAAGTGTAAGTTGGTATTGTAAAATATGCCTCACCTGCTCAAAACTGCATTTTACACAGTTGTTGTGTGTTATGCT
Organism: Dicaeum eximium; assembly: GCA_013396995.1. NCBI lineage: Eukaryota > Metazoa > Chordata > Aves > Passeriformes > Dicaeidae > Dicaeum > Dicaeum eximium. The sequence goes on along the minus strand of VWZP01002387.1, from coordinate 7,403 downwards.
TCAAATACTGACCCACAAGTGATCTCTTTGAGCCAGTATCATTCCTGAAGCAGCCACAGGTGATTTCTCCCATCATGAGAGATATATGTATCATGATATTTCCCATCATGAGAGATATATGATACATGTATATCTCCCATATGTATTTGACAGTCACTTCCAAATTGCTATGTTGACCTACCTCAGTCTAACAGGAGGCTTCCCAAAAGTTTTTCTGAGAGAGCTTGTTGAAGGTTGCTGGTCTTCACTGCAAAATACTAGTAACATAGAGTAACATAGAGCAGCAAAATTTTTGTTTTGCTTAGTTTTTAATCTTTTTACAGGATCCCTGCTGTAACGCTTTGTTTCCTACCCCTCTTCAAATTCTGAGTTTAGGTGGCGGTGCACTTGTGCTGGGTCAAGAGCAAGATCAAAAAGGGGAAGGATTCAACCCAGCTGAATCTTTTGTGGGCTCCATCAGCCAGCTCAACATTTGGGACCATGTGCTTTCTCCACAGCAGGTAAGTCCTCAGTGCAGGGTTTGAGCAGAGGGCTCTGAACGTAGGATGCACATTTGAGAAGGCATTCTAGGTTAGAGTGTTGGGTAGACCCTTACTCCCAGAGAAGTCAGTGGGGACCAGATGGAGTTCTGGCTTAGGGTAATAAGCTTAGTGTAGTTGGTAAAGTAGCTTTAAGCAAAATTAAGTCTGGTAAAATTAACGCTGAGTCACCTTCCATTTTGATTGAGCCTTTCTGTAGTATGTGGCTTCAAAACAGGAAGGAAATCATGTATAAAAATTAACAGTGCTGCTAGAAGAGAGAGAAATCCAATTAAATAAGCCAAGTGCTTCTTTTACAGACTATATACAGCTTCTTCATTCAGCTGTTAAAATTTCACAGGGGAGAGATCCGAATTTCAGTCAATGCACTGAAAAATCTGAGCTATATAGTATCAGAAAAAGTCTGAAAGGGCAGGATAACTGAATATTGAATTACACTTAATCAGGTACCTAACATGAAAGCTTGGCAGCACCAAACTTCCACTGAGTTAAAAAATAATAAAAATTGAAAGATGTCTGCAAGGACAGTGATCCCTCAACTTTTCTGGGAGCCAAGCTTCAGTGCTCAGTTATCCTCAGAGTGGAATTTGTTTCTCTGTGCCTAGTTGAGACTTCCCACTTCCATTTATAACTACTGGTTGTATCTTCCACCATGTGCTGCTGTACAAGCCTGACTCTATGGACCTGATCATCTCCCCATACACACAGGGCTGATGAGAGGTGTCCCCATGGCTGTTTCTGCTCTAGGCTGAACCAAGCTTCTCCTCCCAGGGCAAATGCTCCATCCCATCCCTGAACTTGCTGCAGCTTGTCAATGTCTTTCCTGCTGTGAATAACCCGAAATGGAATGCAGTGCTTCAGATGTGATCTAATAAGCACTGAGAAAGAATAATTACTTCCTTGGTTTTCTGATGGTAACCCTGTTCACACAGCCAAGGATGCAGTTGGTCCTCAATATTTGCACAGTGCACAGCTGGCCAGTACTCAGCTCACTGCCTGCCAGAGTCCCTAAGTTCTTTCCCACAGAGCTGCTCCTCTCTTCCCATTTTTCCTTGTTGAATTTTTGAAGTCTGGGTTGACCCTGTGCTCCAGCCTGTCAAGGTGGCAATGCTTTCAACTCTGTCCTTGGGCACATTGACTGGTGATATTATCACCAGCTTGATGTTGTCTGCAAACGTGATGGCAGTGCTCCCTCATGGCTTCCTACTTGTTAGTATTTCAGTCCTGAAGGTCAGAAGTGTTAAAATGCTGATAACACTTGAACAACAAAGACAAATGTTTAAAGTTAGACGCATTTCTCTGGGGAAGAATCTTTGGATTAGAAGATTTTGCTCTTCTGATTTTTCTTAAAGTTGTTTCACTAATTGGTGGTCTATAGCTGTTTGTTATCCATGATCCAAATAAGAAATAATAACATGAATAGAAAAAAAAGTAAAGCACAATCTTTGCTTCCAGCATCCAGATGTCTCCTCTGTTTATTTCTCTGGTTTTTTACTACTTTGCCTCTCTGATAGATTTAAAACTACCCAACTGCTACTGTTCTTGACTTTTAAGGTCACCAGCTGTTGCATTGCCAATCAGATCTTCAAGTTTTTGTTCACTATCAGTTCTGAAGCTGATAAGAGTACATGTGATTTTACAGGGCACACTGGTGAAGAGTTTTAAGTGCAACTTTATGAAACTTTCTCATTAGTTGTCCCTCGTTAATGACAGGTCTGATTGAATTCCCACTTGCTGCAGATGCAATAGAGTTAGGAAAGGAAGAAAATGCTCCCATTCATTTATAGTATCCATACTTCTCACCTGAAAAGACAGATGTGACATCAGACACGTGTGGAAGCTGAGCCAAGTAAGCTTCTGGTGCAATTTTTAAGTCATTAGTTTCAGAGCTTGGAATAGTAAATTGCTATTGTAATCTGCTATCATTAGGTCTGTTCTGGCTAGCTGGAACTATCCATTAAGTCTTACCTTTCTAATCTCAGTCATAAAGGAAAGCAGGGTGACACAACATGTTGCTTAGTGAATAAAGGAAGGTGGAATCTAGTCTTTAAGATTTTTCACTGCATGCTTTAGTTGTTTATTCACTTGCACATTAATTTTGTATAGGTAAGCTGTCACTGTGGTAGCTCTGTTGTTGAATAGACTGCAACAGAAATATGAGTCGTGTATAGGGAATGGTGAGGTCCTTTCTGGCCCTTCATTCTCCATCTCCATATGGCTTGAAAAGGCATATTCCCAAACTTGTTTTTCCCACATTGGAAATCTTTTCATGCAGATTCCTTGCAATTTGTTGGCAGCCTCTGGCCTAAGCAGTTTCCATTGGCACAGATTGCTGAAATGAGAACTTTGAAATGCCTCAGAATAAACAGAGAACGTAGGTTTCTTCTCCAGCTACACTGACTCTAGAAAAGTCCAGTCTGCCTCAATGAGTTCAGAGTAGGGACAATACGAGAACAAATCATTCCAGAGTTCATGATGTACCTTTCCTTCTCACAAGGATAGACACTGTAGGACATTATTCTTGGTAGTTGACTTCATCCACTGGAAATTCAACAGAAGGCAATCACCCATCTGAGAAAACTTTTCCATCAGAGACTCATGACCAGATCTTCTCTCAAGATACTAATCTGCTGTTGGTCTAATAGTATGTTCTATTGTTTCTCCTGTACTTAGCAGGCCTGTATAGTTCCTGATTCTATACTCCATTAGTTATGTCCCTGTCCTGCCTTGCTTGGGCCTTGCCTACAGTGTTTCAGAGAGTCTAGTTAATCCAGTTCACAACACCTGTGTTCTGGAAACAACTAATTGCCTTATTAAGCTCCTTCTTTTTGTGTTTCTGTCCCTTATATGTGGTGCAGTGCTAACAGTTTTCAGAATACAGATCTTGAACATTAAGTTCCTTTTGGGTCCTATTTGACATTTTCTGCAAATAGATAAGTGTTCTCTTCAGTTTGCAGCCTCATTACTGCCTTTTTCTGTGACGTAGATGAGTTTTTCTTTTACACTAACAAATGGAATTGTATCTAAAGGGCCGTGTTCAATACCTTGTTTGTATGTCAAGTAGTGCTTCAGGTGGTGACTCAGCATGAACTGTCCATATCTAGATGGCTTATAAGAACAGAATAATAAATACTTCAGCCAGGAACCTCTTGTGCTAGAAAAGATGAGCATTACTCCCTCAAGGATCTGTTCTAGTGTTGCATACACACATGAAGGGAATATTTTTTTAATATTCTTTTCCTACACTGTCCTTAAACATCACCTAACCAACTGTTTTAAATCCATAGGTAGAATCTCTGGCTACATCCTGTCCAGAAGAACTGCAGAAAGGAAATGTACTAGCCTGGCCAGATTTCCTGCCAGGAGTTGTTGGAAGAGTGAAGATAGATTACAAGAGCATATTTTGTGCTGGTTAGAGCTTTACTTCCTAGAACCCTTTTTTTCTATACTATACTATACTATACTATACTATACTATACTATACTATACTATACTATACTATACTATACTATACTATACTATACTATACTAAAGACTAACAATACTATAACTCTTTTATAGGGTCAACTAGCTAGCTTGCAGCCTTTGCTCTACTAACTTCCAATAAATTATTTTGATAATTTGACAGTTAGAACATGCAGTCCTTCATTCTTCAAATTCCAGGGTTTTGTAACAAAAGTTCATTGAAATCTCTGACAAAAATTTATTGCTTCCTGAATTGAGATGGGAAAAGAGTGAAGATGGTAGTGGATTAGAAAAAAAAATGTCCTGCCTTCTATTCTAATAATGATTCTATTGCATAACATTTCTGAAAGCTTTTTCCCAGATAAACTTATACGGGATCAAACAATCACAAAACCAATTTATTCATTTCAGCATGTAGCTATATACCTCTTACTGTATGCAAATATTTTGTTCACAGATTGTCCATCTTTGCAAGGATCCATGCCACATCTGCGGGCCTCTTCTGCTGATTTAAAGCCAGGGTCAAAAGTGAGCCTTTCCTGTGACCCAGGATTCCAGATAGTGGGAAACTCTGTTCAACACTGCCTTAACATGGGACAGTGGACACGGCCTTTTCCCCGGTGTGAAAGTGAGTTGTCTCAGTGAGCTGGCAGGATTAGAAAAGCCTGGTGTTTATTTGGATCCTATCACTATTCATGGCCTGGGTTTTTTTGCAGCTATCACTCACCTGAATCCATCCATGTTATACAGCATATACATATATGCTTAAAACTAAACTTGTTTTGCTGAGCAGAACTGTATAATGATAAGGTTCTTTCATGTTTTTCAGTCAGTTTCTAACATCCATAGCTGCTAGAGAAATTAGTCCATTTGGATCAACAAACTGGTACTTTCCTCCCCACTGGCATCAGGAGTGTGGAAGATGCACAGGAAATGCTAGAATATCTCTGTGGTTTTTAGATGTCACTGAGAATGTCTGGTTTGAAGTAGAAGCCTTGACTTGAGTAAGTTATGAAGTAATTTCTTTAAAGGCAGCAGATATTTCTATTAGGACTTGAAAGTGCTCCAAGATTTACAGGATTTCTTCAAAGAAACTGAGCTGTATGCATTCAGGCTGCCAAGTTTCTTTTGATTCTATGATTCCTGTTCCTGCTTTCTCCTTTCCTTTGGTACTCCTCTGTTGTGACTGCACATATGACTGCAGTTGCTTGTGTTGGAGCTAATTACATTTCCCATTTCAGCAGAACAATAAATTAGATCAAGAAGTAGATATTGCATAATCCTAGAATTTGTATGTAGTTTGTAGGAAATCATCACATTTGTTAAAAATGCCTTTAAATTATCTAAATAATTTTGATCTAAATCTAGTTTTATCTAAATTTTAAAGTCTGCCTCTTTATTCAGTTATTTGTAGCAAAAGTCCACAGTCTCTCTCATCTTCTGTGTAAATAACAGCACGCTCATAAGGACTTACCCAAAAGCAAGTCCTGCTGGGCAGAAGGAAAGCTCACTGGCAGAGACAGCTTTGCACTTTCTTGGCGTGTGATCAGTGACAAACCACCAGAACCCTGTTAGTGTTTGTGATTTCTCTGCACTGGCCCAGGCAGTTTTACCTGCTGAGCTCAGAACTGAGACAGAACAGGGCTGACCTGCCACAAACAGGCTGAGTGCATGAAGGCCAGACTCGCCCACTGGCCTTTAATTTCAAGGTACCTGTTCCTGATGAATGAAAGTTACTTGAAGACACCTATTTCCTGCATAATGAACTACAAGTTTATACTAATGGTGTAGGCCTGAAAAAGTACTGACTGAATCAGGCTCAGTGTAATCACTGTCTTCACCCACCAGGATCCTTTTCCTCTTCCTGATGCTAAATACCCCCAAAACCTCAGATGCCTGAGAGCCTGTCCTTGTTACAGGCTCTCCAGCTCTATTCCTTCACAGCAAGTACTTGGTTTCCATTACTACAGGCTTTGAATTCTTGTTGTGTGATCCTTGCACACAGCTAGGGGACTGGGACTTGCTATAACCCTTGCAGCTACAAAGCTGAGCTGTGTAGCTTTTGGAATAAGTTCCAGCCTTTTGGATTGAGATAAAGATGCACAGAAGCAACTCTGCTAGAATAAATAAAAACCTCTGGTAGGCCAGTACAGGGATGCTTTCTGCACAACTGGGATCAGATGGGCTTATTTACTATAGCCAATCTAAGAGTTGCCCAGGGCTGTATGTGAGCTCAGTTCCAATCTCTCCATCACCCATGCACTCCCTCGTCTCAGGCCAGGATTGTAACTCTTAGCAGCCTCTGTTGGCTACTTTTGCAGTGTTTAAACACAGCAATCCTGAGCTTGATTTTTAGCAAAGGGAAGTAACAACAACCTCCAGCAGGCAAACTCAGTTTTTATTTTTCTTTATAACTCACCAAGGATCAGAAGTGTTCTGTGGCTGAAGGGCATCTGCTCAGATCTCAGCCACAGATGTCTCCTCCAGACCTAGCAAAATTTTCTTAGCAGGAGCTGGAAAGTCCTGCTAAGACTCTTATTGAGAAATGCCCAGAAAACAAGACCTCCACTGGACCTGGATTTGATTAGCTACTTCAGAAAAGGACTGGGCCCTCTTGCTAATGGGATTGTTCAGCTGCAGAGAAATATATGCAGTAGTGGCTCTCATGTGGAATTATTCTGAAGATGATCTGTGTTTGCTGTGCTAATGCCTGTGCCCTCTTTTCACCCATGTTGCAGGAATCAGCTGTGGAGTGCCTCCAACTTTAGAAAATGGATTTTATTCAGCTGAGGACTTTTTTGCTGGCAGTACTATTACCTATCACTGTAACAGTGGCTACTATTTATTGGGTGACTCCAGGATGCTCTGCCTGGACAATGGAAGCTGGAACAGCATTTCACCATCATGCCTTGGTAAGATGTACCATACATTTGGCTGCATGCACTGACAGTCTTACACTTCTCCTGTGCCCTTAGGTTTGAGTGGACATTCATTCTGAAATTGTAGAGGCTAACAACAATCCCAGAGTCATAATCCAAAACAGTCCCTTTTCTGAAATACCATGCTCAGCCTTATGTGAAACCAAAACTACATTCTGTCACCTTTTTCTGTCCATCCTCTTGTATTCCCCACATCCTGCATTTATCAAACATATATAAAATTACATGGGCCTGCATTGCACTCCCAGCCTTTCTCCTTCCATGTCCTGCAATCCTTGCATTCCGAGCTTTTGACTTGTGCATTTTGCTGTTCTGCAGCATGCTATCAGTGTTCCATGCTCTCCAACCAGCTTCTTTTAGATATTTCACACGTGGACATTGTAGTATTTAATACCAGATTTACTCACCCGAAGACAGCAGATGCTGCACAGGATTTCCAATTGTCAGGAAAATTAATCCA